>SKCR01000098.1:0-291652 GCA_019454045.1 Zanthoxylum bungeanum
ATTCCGGAAGGCCAAGGCTTGGCCAAAGGCTTATAGGGTGTGGAAAAGGGGCAAAGGCAAAATCATTATAATCTTCTGGGAAGACAAATGACATATCCCAAGATGTCTGCCTAAACTGTGGCAAACGGGGTCACTGAAGCGTGACTGCCGTATGGACAAGGCAGACATGAAGGAATTGAAGACGGTGCAAGGCTCCGACTTCAAATATGTTTGTCATAAACATGTTCGCTGCTAGTATTAAAATTGGATTTTAGATACTGAGTGTGGTACATAAATATATACTGATGTGCAGAATCTGCTGACAAGCATGATACTAACTTCAGATGAGATTGATCTGCGAGTCGGAAACGGGACGAAAGTCGCTGTTTTAACCGTAGATACCTAAGTTTAGGAACTACCCTTCGGGTGTGTACTTAAATTAGGAAACTGTTAAAATGTAACTAGTTTGACTAGAAACATTGTCTCTATATCAGTGTATAATCTGTTGCGGATATACCTTTATATTTTAGAACACTAAAGTATTTTATAAAGATGATATTGAGATAAACACATTAGATGTGAATAACAGTATTTATATTTTGAATATAAATGAATCTCAAACGTATAACAGGATAAACAAATAGCTCAAACTGATTTAAATAAGTTGAAACTTATAAGAGGAATTGTTGTTTGGGACACAATTAACAAGACTCATATATCCACACTTTCGAAGAGTTGGTACTATGACAAATTTGATTCTATTCAAATGATGTCAACGAATCTAGTTTATTGGGCAAAGTGCCTAAAATACCTTTTACTTGGTAAAAGTGTAAGTGCCATCGATCTGTTACCCCTCGTTCATAGTGACGTAAGTGGGCCCATGTCTAGCTTGGCTAGAAGTGGATATGAATATTTTGTGACCTTTACGGATGTGGCATCGCGTTATGGTTATGTGTTTCTTCTGAAACACAAATCAGAAACTTTTGATGAATTCAAAGAGTTTCGACACGAAATAGACAAATAGATCGGCTAAAGTATTAAAACATCATGATTGGACCATGATGAAAATACTTAAGCAATAAGTTTCTCAAATACTTGAAAGAGTATAGTATTCTTTCAATAGGACTCCTCCAGGAACACGTCAATTAGACGGTGTGTCCGAACGGAGAAACCGAATTTTGTTGGACATGAAAAGATTAATCATGAGTCGCTCTGAGCTACCATTTCCTTCAAGGATACGCATTAAATAGTGCAAAACTTATTTTGAATAAGGTTCCATAAAATCTGTTTGACAGACTTCATATTAGATATGAACATGAAAGAAACCGGGTTTTGTCATTCCTGGAGATTTAGGAATGTTAGGCATATGTTTGGATGATACCAAACTAAAACCCAAATTGGATAAGTGCCTAAATTGTAGGTTATCCTAGGGAAACCAAAGTATAGTACTTATACAACTCACATGAGAACAATGTAATTGTTGCTCACCATGCGGTTTTCCTAAGAGGAATACCGATATGCAGTGGTAAGTGGGAGGATAGTAAAACTCGATGAAAATCGAAGTAATACTATTCCAGGCACCGATTCCTTAATGGAACACAAATAGTTCATCAAAGAATGAAACTATACCAATAATCTTCGAATACATAAGAACCGCGTAGGTCAGAGAGAGTCAGAAAATAACCTGGGAGGTATGGGTTTCTGATCTCACTTCATAAAGATGTTAATCTTATTGAGGAACACGAACTGACTACGTATGAGGAAGTGATACAAGGTATCGACTCCCTATTATGGCAAAATGCCAAGATATTCGAAATGGATTCCATGTATACCAACCAAGTTTAGATACTAGTTATTGTACCGAAAGGTATTGTGCCTATTGGTACTATATAAGTCTTCAAGGAAGGCATACATGGATGGCAACATACCAACGTACTAAGCTGGGCTTGTAGCGAAAAGGTATCGTTATCAACATTATGTCGATTATGAAGAAACCTTTTACTCGTTGCCATGGTTAAATCCATTTGGATAATGCTTGCTGATGCTGCATGTTTCATTTATGAAATATGGCAGCTGAATGGGAAAATCGCTTTCCTTAAACGGAAACCTTTTGGAGGATGTTTATAACATCCTGATGGTTTTGTCGTACCAAAACTAGAAAACAAGGTTTGCAGGTTATTTGATCCATGTATGGATTAAAGCAAGCATTGCGTTCTTGGAACTATCGCTTTGATGTAATCATAATAGTATATGATTTAATTCAAAACCAAAGTGATTCTTGTGTATATTAGGAGGTTAGTGGGAGCGCACTGACAGTGAATGTCATGTATAATGATGACATATCATTTCTTGGAAATGATATTCCCATAATACAATCGGTGAAAGCTTGGCTTTCATGAAAAATTCTCCGTAGAATTCTTGGGAGAAACAACCTTTATTCTAGGAATAATGATCTACTGGGATAGATCTAAAAGTTGTTAGCACTCTCCGAGAACTCGTACATTGAAATATATGTACGCGACCTGATGTCTCATATGCTTTGAGCATATAGAGTCACAATCGGGCCTATCCAAGTGATAGTCACTGGATTGATGTTAAGAACATCCTTTAGTATCTTAGATGAACTATGGAGAAGGAGAACTTGAAGTGATTGGGTTCACTACTACAAGTTTCCTAACCGATATAAACGACTATAAGTCGTAACAAAGGTACTAAAAAGTTTGAATAACGGAACAGTGAGCTGGAAATCTTCCATGCAAGATACTGTTACCGAATAAACAACACAAGCGGGTTATTGCTGCAGCTGAGGCAGCAATAGGAGCCATTTGGGTCGATAATAATCCTAATTAGATTAGGAATAGTTTGTTAGCAGTTGAGCTAGGCTACAACACAAGCTAAAGAATTAATGGTCTCATCAACGATCCAGATATATACTTCAATTATTCATCTGATTAGTTCGGATCATACATCGTGGCGATGTGATGATCGAATAAATCACATCAGATAATAATTATGCAAATCCGCTGACGAAAGCATTTTCTCAGCAGAAGTTTGAGCGAACCATACATAGTTCGGGTGTAGGACACTTGAGTGATTGGCTATAGGCCAAGTGGGAGATTGTTGGACAATTATGACCAATATAATCACTATTTGTACAGATCATGGTGTTGTTGTACAAATTAACTATGTGACAAAGGAAATTGCTCTTTTATCATTTGTAATTAGATTACCAAGATATATAAATGATAAAAGGTCCTTATGATTAGTTCCGAATTGAGATGATATGAGCAGTATCAATCCACAAAGGTTTAATCATTAAATATCCATAGTCGGAGTATTATCGAGATTGGACATCGATAATACGTAAAAGACCAGTATTACACTTATGCGCGTTGTGGGAGCATAACAACATAGTTCTCATATATTTTGGTATAGGATACTCATGCAAGTGTAATAGGAGGTTGTGTTTACCGATGGTACGGAAAAAGCTTCGCTCTGGATAGACCCATCGGAATTCCATTGGTAGTATGACTATAGGTCTATGGAAGTCCGAATCAGGGTAGATGTATTTGGTCTTAACCTGAGACTTGCACCGCTATCAATATACTTTGGTTTTGGTCGTCCAGGGCTTTAATAGGTTCTGTATATGCCTCTTCTGGGTATATTGAGAATCGTAGTGTATTGGGTGTGATGTCAAGACGGAAGTGTCACTCCAGTCAGAGTGGAGATGATGATCACGTAGGATACGGAACTGGTACTCTTATATGCTGTAGCTATCGAGATATTATGACTAGGTCATGTTTATCCGATTATATAGACTAGTTACCAGAGATCCGATATGTGCTTCGTACGGGGCAGACACAATTCCAGCCCAGGCCTAGCATGTGACATCTGATACTGGATCCTAATACACAATACTACTTATACTACGCCTGATATAGATCACATATTCCAGTAAGAATGTTTCTGGAGAATTGGGTAGGCACGGTGCTTTGCTAGAAGCCAACCATGTCTTGTAAATCGGTAAAAACGTAGTATTAGGTACGTACGTGTTCGGATAGTCCGACGACCGGATTTACTTGCAACATATCCGAGGATCTCATGGATCGCTTCCCGAAGATTCACCGATGACGTATGACTCACACTTTATTAATTTTGGATTAATTAGATGAGAGAAAAAATTAATCTAGGATTAATTACAGAGATATTTTATCTGGGATAAAATATTAATTAAAGAGAGAGAACGATTAATTTGGAATTAATCGATAAAATAATATATTTGATATATTATACGAAATTGGATTTCGACGCGGAATTAAAATTGGATTTTAATTCGAGCGAACGAGTTAATTTAGAATTAATTCGTTAGCGACGTGAATAGTAATTTTGTTAGGAATAATTATTTAATTTCGTCGCAACGGAAAATTCGTTAATTCAGAATTAGCGAACCCGAGCCCGGGTGTGTTTGCGGGCCCACTCGCATTTCGAATTCAAGTGCGACCCACAAGTCACATCAAGCCTCAAATCATTAGTCACTCTGATTGATGTGATGTCTAGTCACTTTGAGTGATTGACAACATGTCACTTTTGATGTGAATAGTGATGGATGTGGTTGTAGGCTTAAATGCCATTGACTTTTGGAAATTTGGAAATTGTTTTTGGTATTTGATTTTTGGAAAATCAAAACCATATACACAACACAAATTCTCTCTCTCTCTTGATCACTCACACGGTTTGGAACCAATTTTTCCCTCTCTCCCACTCTCGGCTTTGAAGCCATTTTCTTCTCCATTTCTTGGCAAGGCCGAAAACAACAAGAAGAAAGAAGGAAGATTTGTGGAAAATCTTTCCATTGCTAGCACAAAAAGGGTCATCCAAGGTGATAGAGAAACCAACTTGTGAGCATGGAATCACCATTTGCAAAGCTGGGAGCTTGGAGCACACTTGGAGGTGGTGACCGAATTTGGAGGAGCTCAAAAACAGCCCACTGCCGAGCACACCATGGAGGGGAGAAAAGTTTTTGTTCATCGCATCGTAATCCGATCAAAGTAAGTATGATTCCGCCATATTTCATTATTGTATTCGCATATGTTTCATTGCTTGAAATCGATCTTGTGACTAACTAGAAACCCAACAAGTAGATGTGCAACAGTTAGAAGAGTACCCCCACAAAAAGTAAGGTAGATCTGTCAAACTCAACATCGATCAGACCATATCCAATAAAGTCCGATTTCTACTTTTACCTGGAGGAGTATATTGAGCGAGAATCTCATTCTCTTTAAGATACTCGGTGAATTCACTACTCATATATTCACCGCATTGATCTGATCAAAGGCATTTGATGAATTTACCGGTTTTGTTTTTCTACTTCGTTTCGAAATCCTTTGAACTTTTCAAAGGTTTCCGATTTATATTTCATCAAAAATAAACATAAACATACCATGACAACTCATCGGTAAATGTTATGAAGTAAGAAAAACAGCTATGAGCAGTATGACTTATAGGACCACATACATCACTATGAACGAACTCCAATAAGTCAGTGGCCCGAAGTTGAGTTATAATGTTATAGGAGTCAGACATATCATCATATTGCCTCTTTAGATCAGAAGACATAGAACATAGAATGAGTGACCTGACTCTCAGATCATCATCCTTCCACTTCTCAAATACCTCCATATCGTCAGATAAAGACTCCGGTGTAATATCCAGCGGCACTGGATTATCCAGCAAATAACCCAAATTCTCAGATCTCAAGACTATCTTAAGATCTAATTCCCATTCACTAAATTCTCAGGACCAGTCAATTTTTTCGTGTCCAGGACACGAGCAAACAACTTAGAGGAAGTAGTAGCTGCCATCACAAAATTTACAAAGGAAACAGGAGTTAGCAGATAAAAGTAATTTCATCAATATCAGAAAACATTCAACATATCATGGATTTTTAATATAAGGATGCCCTCCCACTATTTTACGTAAATTGATGATCCCCAAACAAAATACAAGAATTCAATAATTAAATTAAATTTTATAGCAGGAAGTAGACCTCATAAATATATTTGAACATACTGCTTTGGCACATTGTGCCCAAATATATTTGAAAGTAGGTAACAATTTCCAATCACATCCAATGTGACTCTTAAATAGGTCCTGAACCATTTCCGATCCTCACTGCTTTGGCATCTATTGGATGGGGCGTATTCAAGGCAATACTCGTCAATATTTATATCCAAGGTACTAATGCATCACCTCACTGCCTTGGCATCTATTAGTATGCATATTCGCTCGAATTTATTTCTTATTAAATAAGTTTTACCGGTATAAATTAATTTCCATTAATCATAGTCGCACTGCTTTGGCAGACACAACCACGGTATCAAGAAAAATATTTAAATCTGTATTGACGAGACGGACCCATAAGTGTACAATACAGTCATAACACAACGCCTTATCATGAGGATTTTACAAACAATGTGAAACAACCAAACTAATTGATCTAATCAATTAATTCTCAAGCATGTGGAAAATAAATTGAGTTAAATATCAAATTGTTAAGCATGAAAAAATTATTTTGGATGTGGGATCAGACACTCTGATACCATTTTATTGGGGTGTACGCAGCAGAAGGGCGCGGCGGAAGGCGAAAATGGTTGTTAAACATTTTAAAATTTTCCGAGCGAATTAATTAATATGAATTATTTTTAATTCACCCAAATAAGTTTAAATATATTATTTAATAACATAATATATTTCGTTACGCGACGAATTATTTTACGAAAATATTTTTCGACAAATCTACGCATAACAGGCAAACGGTCAAATTGGTTGACCAATAGCCGAGCCGGGGCAACCCGATCACTTGGGTAGTGTTCGTTCAGCCCTCAGGCTGCCCGAACAGTGCCCAGTTCACTGGGTTCACTCCCTCGACTCAATGAGCCTGTTTCGACGCGGATTTCGCCGTTTTCATAAAACACATAAAACATATCCAAATTAATAAAACACATATTTAACAAATGGGAAATTAAAATAAATCAAGTAAAGTCTAAATAATCACATACCAAATTAAAACAAATCTTGTCCCCAATCAAATATAGACTTTCCTTGTATGATACTAATTGGTCCCTTCCATTTTCAAACATGGATTCACCATTGCCTATAAAAAGAAGCCTTCACCACACATCCAAACCCTAGCTCATTCACACAAGAAAAACTCCTAGCATTCACGCCCAATCTAAAACTAGAAGCAAAGAAAATATTTCATTTCTCATCCTCTCTCCAGCAACAGAAAATCACCCTTGAAATAACCCCTACATCCACCGAAAATCACAAAAATGAAAAAATAGCCTCCATTGCCGAGACCAAAACACATCCAATACAACCCCTAACATCACCGAAACAGCAGCCCAAATACCCAAAAACAGTGGCCTAAAATACCTGAAATAGTGACCAGAAAACATCACCGAAACAACAGCGAAATACAGTAAAAATAGCAGGAGAACAGGGGGAAGGACGACTCAAAACAGTGAGACAACAAACGAGAGCAATGGACCAGTGAACTAGAGGAGTTACGGAGCATCAATCCTTCCAACGACCGTGTACCGTACTTCCGAGAGACGATTTTAAAAGGTTAGACCTGAGGGCACTTTCCTTATTTATTTTCATTCGTCTTTCAATGTTTTATTTGTTTTCTTCGTATGAGAGTCGCTTGTGGATGCATGTTATGGCCTTTGAATAGATGGGAAAATGTGTCGTCTCTTATGGTATATAGGATGGAAACCCAGACGTAAATTCCGTAGCCGAATCCGAATGAACTGTAGTACGGTCTGTACTTGGGATACAACTCCACGTACCACTTGAGCAAACGGCACGTGTTTCACTTTGCTTTTGTATCTTGTTCGTTTATTATCCGCATTTTATATTCTTCCATTTAGTTTCTGTACGATTATTTGTTTGTATTAATGATGTGATGTGCATGAGCTTAGTACGATGGCCTAAAGGTTCCCTATTTGAGGGAAGGAAAGTCTGAAAGACTACCTTTACGACAATGTTTTTCCACGCCTGAAAAAGTGTATTTGATTGAATGTGATATATGTTTAATCGAATATGTGAAGTCCTATATTGTGTCCTTATTTTATATGCACGATAACATAATGCGCATGGGCTAACTAGGGTGGATTAAAGGTCCTCTATTCGAGGGAAAATGCCTGAAGGCTACCCTTACCACGATGTTTTGCCGCACCTTTTATTATGTCATTTACCCTTGCATATTGTTGCTTTATTTACGCATGCATTGCATTCTTGTGCGCATGGGCTAACTAGGGTGGATTAAAGGTCCTCTATTCGAGGGAAAATGCCTGAAGGCTACCTTACAACGATGTTTTTCCGCGCCTTTTATTATGTCATTGACTTTGTGCATATCATTGTTCTATTCATGCATGTATTGCATTCTAGTGCGCATGGGCTAAATAGGGTGGATTAAAGGTCCTCTATTCGAGGGAAAATGCCCGAATGCTACCTTTACTATGATGTTTTGCCGCACTGGATGAGGTATGCTCGATGGAATGAGAATGAGTCCAATCGGGCACACGGGGTCCTACATTGTGCATCTGTGTATGCGTGTGCGTCGTCTATCATGCATCAGGTCTTGTCTCATTCGAATGCATTCTCGAACACTACACGAACGTGCACCTTCTGTTTCCCATTCGAACGCGTTCATAAATACTACTCGAACACGCATGCATTTTTGTTTCATTAGGTCTTCTCCCGTTCGAACGCGTTATCAAACGCTATACGAACGCAAACCTTCTGTCTACCGTTCGAACGCGTTTACGAATGCTACACGAACGCGCATGTATTTTGTTTCGTCAGGTCTTGTCCCGTTCGAATGCGTTATCAAACGCCACACGAACGAGAACCTTCTGTTTACCATTCGAACGTGTTTTTGGATTATTAGCGAAAAATTCGTATATTCGGAATTAGCGAACCCGAGCCCGGGAGTGTTTGTGGGCGCACTCGTATTTCGAATTCAAGTGCAGCCCACAAGTCACATCAAGCGTCAAATCATTAGTCACTCTGATTGATGTGATGTCTAGTCACTTTGAGTGATTGACAACATGTCACTTTGGATGTGAATAGTGATGGAGGTGGTTGTAGGCTTAAATGCCTTTGACTTTTGGAAATTTGGAAATTGTTTTTGGTATTTGATTTTTGGAAAATCAAAACCATATACACAACACAAATTCTCTCTCTCTCTTGATCACTCACACGGTTTGGAACTAATTTTTCCCTCTCTCCCTCTCTCGACTTTGAAGCCATTTTCTTCTCCATTTCTTGGCAAGGCCGAAAATAACAAGAAGAAAGAAGGAAGATTTGTGGCAAATCTTTCCATTGCTAGCACAAAAAGGGTTATCCAAGGTGATAGGGAAACCAACTTGTGAGCATGGAATCACAATTTGCAAAGCTTGGAGCTTGGAGCACACTTGGAGGTGGTGACCGAATTTAGAGGAGCTCAAAAACAGCCCACTGCCGAGCACACCATGGAGGGGAGAAAAGTTTTTGTTCCTCGCATCGCATTTCGATCAATGTAAGTATGATTCCGCCATATTTCATTGTTGTATTCGCATATGTTTTATTGCTTGAAATCGATCTTGGGACTAACTAGAAACCCAACAATGGTATCAGAGCCATTTTGAGCATGAAATTTGATTAGGGTAAAATTTGGGCAAAATTGGTTTGAGCATGTTGAGTGAAATTGATTGTTTGAATTAAATTGATTTGAGCATATGCTTAAATTATGATAACATGGTGTTATGTATTGTCAATTTGATGAAAATTGGATTGGATAAATTTTCCCCAATATGTTAGGCTTGGCCGAAACTTGTGCTATTCTAAATGTCATTGTATTTTTTTTGATTTTGATCATTGGATGAGTTGAAATCATTTAGGAAATCTTGATTGTGGATTTAATTGGATTGAAACCGAATCGGACATGAAAAACCCCAAAATGCCGAGACTTGATAAGCATGGAAAATGATTGATTTTTTATTCAATTGTGTTGGACATAAGTTGATGATGATAAGCATAATTAATTAGGCTAATTTATGTTTTGGAATATTAATTTGGTTATTAATTATGGCATACACTTTGGTTAATTTAATTATGAAATTTGGAATTAAATTAATTGGGCTTAAATTTGGAATTAAATTAATTGGGCTTAAATTTGGAATTGGGCTTTTAAAGTTGTAATTGGGCTTAATGGGCTTGGTTGGGCCAAGTTTGGTTTAGGCTAATTGGTTGGATCCAATTGGGCCCAAAACCATTTCCATAAAGTCCAAATATGACTTAAATGGACCTTTAATTTTAATGGGGCCTAATGGGCCTAAATTGGTTTCTTGGCAAATAAGGGTGATTCCTTAAATGGGCTTTGGTATTTAGGTTTGACCCATATTGACCAAAAGTCCATGCCTTATGAAATTAATTAAAAGCCCATTGGACTTTAAATTAAATTGACATTGGATGTTAATCGGGCTTTGAGACCCGTAACGATTAGATTTGGAATCTAAGTCATAAAGGTACATTAAAAAGTGTAATATTTAATTTGGAATTAAATAGATGAATTAGTATTAAATAAAAATTAAATTGGATTTAATGTTGTAGTTTAATATAATTCAAGAATTCGTACTTTGAGTACTTATTCGCAAAACGAGTTGGACTCGCGCAAAATCAAATCGTTGTTTGAACATTGGATGGTCATTAATTATCATATTAATTAATTGGATTAGATTGATTGATAACATGTTTTGTGTGAATACATGGATGCGATGTATGAATAATGTATATCAGATGGATATTAGATGGGTGAGGGTAATTTTGGAAATTGTTGTAATAAATTTAGAATTTATTAAATTGGACCTGCGTGTCCAGCCTATTACCTCTTGACTCTGTGTATTTCTCTTCTCACATATTCCCGTAAATGTAAATGAGGTTTCTTTAGAAGTGTTATGTAATCGGGTAGAAGTAATACTTGTGCTAGCGGGAGAGAGGAAATGGAGAGATTTGTTCTAGGAACGATATGTTAAGTATCCATCCGCGTATCATTATTATATTTATTTATACGCGCCTTATTATGTTTTTAGAATGCATGTTTAAGGGTGTATGGTGATGAAACCTTAACAAAGATAATTAATTGGTTTCCAATTACGCGAAAA
The DNA here is from genome assembly GCA_019454045.1 of Zanthoxylum bungeanum. Classification (NCBI taxonomy): domain Eukaryota; kingdom Viridiplantae; phylum Streptophyta; class Magnoliopsida; order Sapindales; family Rutaceae; genus Zanthoxylum; species Zanthoxylum bungeanum. The sequence continues at coordinate 11,187 of SKCR01000098.1, forward strand.
ACCCTAAACACATATTAAGCATTTTTCCTTCCATTGAGTGATTCTTACTCAAGATCCAAGACTAACACTGGTTTGTTGGCCAAAGTCAAGACCTTTGTCGGTCGCAGATGTGTTTGAATCATGAAGGCTTTGCTCCATATCAGTGTCTTGTCCAAGTTGTGATTTGTTGGCCAAAGTCAAGATCACTTCTTGTTCATCGACATCGATTACGAAGCTTTCCATAGTCAATGGGTTCCGCTTAACTGGGATCACTAAGTTTGTTGTGCCAAAGCCAAGGCTTAGTCGATTCAGAGGAAAAAGGTTAGGGAATATATTGGATATATTGGCATATATAAGATATATGTTTCAGACTTGGATGTCCACCTACTGGATCTAGGAATTGGATGGGATCCAATTGATCTTAGAGATCTACCTAGTTAATTATCATACAATTTTTTGGCCAAAGTCAAGATTGTGTGTTATTTAACGGGATCCTAGCCCACTAGGAAACAAGGTTTCCCGAGTACTCAACAGGGGGTTAAAGGCTCGCCGAAAAATAGTGGGAGGCAAGTATTAAATTTGCAATATTCGTTTAGTTACTTGCCATACGCGCTCATTACAAATTTTTTGTCAAATAATTAATATATTTGTTGGACTAATATTTAATCGTTGTTTTAAATAAAACAGTTGGACTGTATTCAAACTATTTCAATTAATAGTTGATTTTATAATTGGATTATAGTAATCAATATAATTTAATTTAACCAATTTAAATTATAGTTGATTATATGGTTGGACTATAGTAATCATTATAATAAATAGTACCTAAAATCGTTGATAAATAGTTAGACTATTAGAATCAATATAATTGAAAGATTAGTGTTTAAAATATAATCCTGGGTGAAAATGTCTTTAAACGGCTTTAATTTTCAAATTGGGAATAAAATTTCAGGATAGTGAAATTTTCGAACGACATTCATCTCATACCTATTCTAAAATAGGTAATGAGTCCCATACATGCATTGTATGTGTAAGCCATCTCATATGTATATGTTGTTTTGGTTGTGTGTTCCGTGATGTTTTGACTATTATGTATGTTTCATTGTCAGTTACACGATGATTGTATGTATATATGAGTATATTTGTGTTTATGATAGGTTTCGTGATGTGTATGGAATGTGTATGTTTAAGTAGAAAGAATGAATGACTTGAAACCCGGTGTGAATGTAAGATGTTATAGGTGTGTATCTTAAGTTTGTTATTATATATATGTGTATTATAAAAGTGACTGAATGTGTCTGTAAGTTTTTGGTGATAGACATGTCTCCAAGTAAGAATTCTGAATATGGGATTTGCATGAATATATGAGAAGTGAGCTATGATTTCTGCACTGTTACGAGTGAATGCATATAAGTCATAAATGTTAAGTTATTGTAAGGCTATTGGAATTAAAGGAAAGTTTGCTTCAAATTGAAGAAAATTTGTTTGACTGATCGATTTGATGATATTTCAAAGATGTTTATTCATGACAAAAGTATAAATATATGACTGTATGTTTCACGTGATTGAAATGGATTCGATGTTAAACGATGTACTCTGTGATATTCGAATTATTTCCTTATGTGTTTTGGATGTTTGGCTTTCAGATTGACGCACATATATGTAAATAGATATGAGGATTTGGCATGTGTAATGAATAAATGGTTAGTTAAAAGCTGATAAAGCTGAATTCGTAACAACTTGGTAATGTTGAAAAGTTTATGGTATGTTTGTCTTTATGTTTTGTTTGTTATATGAACGTGGTTACTTACTGAGTTTTTATAACTCACACCAATTTGGTTTGCTAGTTTTGCAGGTTGACTACTGGATGGGTCAACCACTTCAACTTTGGAAGCTATGCCCGAGACACGAATCACTCAAGTTGCAGTCACCCACGCAAGTGTCCTAGGAAAAGTCTTAAAGGTTTAAGATTTATGGTTATTATGTTATTCGTCGTGCTGAGTACGCTGTTATGTATTTATTAAGTAATTTTTTTGATTTCTTATGATGTTGTGGGCACAGAGCCCTTGAGAGTTGATTAATGTTGTGGGCATGAAGCCCTTAAGTGTTGATTTTGAGCTTGATGTGTTTTGGTGTGGACCTAAGATCCTTTTATATGTTGGATGTCTCCTTTAGATTTTGTTTTGATGCTGGATTGAGTTTCAGGTTGTCTATTTTTAGGATATATCATGTCTGTTTTTCTGTAAATTTGGAGGCTTATGGGGATGGGTAAATCATGTCTCATGCCGATAACATTCTATCTCTGGCGGGGTGTTACAGTAAAAAACTACTTTGTGAGTGTGTCAAGTTTTTGACACATTTTAGTAGATGGAATAATAATTTAACATCTTTATATAATTTTTTTTTTTTTTTTTACTTTTTTTATCTTACCATACCTTAAATGAATACCGAATCTAAATGTCCTACATATGAACAAACACTTTAATCTAATTAATTATTTAATGTTAGATGAAACATAAATTTGAAATGAAATAGGGTTTTTATTTTGCTAATGAATTTGATGAACTATCTCCATCTAGAAAATTCTTTCATAATTTTTGTTGAGCACCTGATCCGAGAATTTGAGACAGCTGAATGGGAACTTCAAATGAGATATGAATTAATAAGAATTAGAGGATGTTGTTAGGATACGATCATTACATTTGTGTTATTTTCCTTTGTCATTTTATTTTTCCTTAATTATTTTATTTTCATTTTGTTGTTCTTCACTTGTTTATTATTATTATTTTTATCATTGTATTGTATATTTAAATTTTAGAATATAGTCTGCATTTAAGTTGTTTGAAACATTGGTCTCTATCATCTAGGGGTAGGTTAAATAGAGAGTCTCAATCAATTTCACCATCAGTCAAATTAGTCGATAATAAAAAAGAAATTTCAGTGGATCAGGGAGAACACGAGTCATAGCATGTTTATCTTAATCATCCCATGACACTTAAAGAATATATGAATATCATTAGGACATTATCACTTTCTTGCATTGCATATCCCCATGATGCGTCACATTTCAACTTCAAATCGGGTGTCATCCAACTTCTACCTTAATTCCACGGTCTATAATTAGAAAAATCTTACCCACACTTATGGGAATTCGAAGAAATATGTAATATATTCATATACCAAAATTACAGTATTAATATAATTCAACTCAAGTTTATTCAGTTTTCTTTAAATGATAAAGCTAAAATTCGTTTGCAAAACCTCAAGTGAGGATCCAGTAGAATATAGGATGATTTGCAAGAGCAATCTCTGAAAAAAATTCTTTCCACCTCAGAGGCAAACTCCTTTAAGAGCAGAATCACAATTTTCACACAAGTGTCGAGGGAAAACACTTTACCAATATCGTGAGAGATTTTTAAAAAGGCTAAAGGTTTTCACATGCCACGGGTTTGAATCATGGAGGCTAGTTTCCTACCTCTATGATGGTTTTGTTGGTTTTTTATCAAAAGCGCATCGAAAGGCGCGCTTCGAGCGAAATCGTAACTTTAAAATTTTCAAACTTACCAAATAATTTATTCAACATCCCATATGAATAATTCATTCATATTTCACCTAAGCATATTTATTCGCTATCAAATAACGACATGATTAATTTAGAAACACCACGAAACGTTACGAAAACGTTTTTCTGTAAATTAGCATAAAATACGTTTTTGTCCGAACCGACCAACCAATGCACATGGAGGCTGCCCAGGTCTGTCCCAATAGTACTTGGGCAGTTCATGGGCTTCCCGAATAGGGATCAATTCACTGTTTGGACAGTCGTCACACGATAAGCCCGAAACTCACCCAGTAACGTCGTTTTTCAACATTTTCGCTTATTTTCAATCCGAAATAATTTCCGGAAGTTATACCAATGCCCAATAAACATCCAATATATTTAAATAATATATATTTCATCAAAAAAATTTCAGAATTTCCAGATCTGATTTGGGTGCCAAAAATATCATTTTTCATGATTTAAATCCAATTTTCTCAACATTAATCATATTAATATTAACACCAATCAAAGTCTCCACCAATGAAGAACTCAAGAACAATTCTAGGAGTTACAAGAGTGGTCATAAGACTCTAGAATGGCAACCAACTCATCAAATGACCAAAAATGTGCTTGTTAACCATTAACAAACTTATTTTAATTATCACACATGCATATATGCTTCATTCAAGCTTCAAAACTTCTCAACACAAAATAAAGAGTGTAGAAAAATATGTGAACATCATATGTTAAAGTTAAGAACAATAGAAATATTTTTCTATCTAAAGAAAAGATGAAATTACTTACTAATCTTCAAGTTTTCTTTGATTTTCTTCTTAGCACTTCTCTTTTTTCTCTCAACCTTTCTTTTTTGTATTTTTGGAGGCTTAACCTAATAGAAGCAAATGAAAAATAAAACCCTTATATATGCAAGGGCTATGGTCAAAATTAGCAAGAAAATAAAGAAAGTTTTTTTTTCCAATTTTTCAAATAAAATAAAGAAAAAAAATCCAATTTGATAACTTTTTCCATAAATGTAAAAGTCAAACATTTACACTTAATCATTTCCAAATTATTTAACAATTAAAAAATTAAATAATTACTTAAATATAAATATCTAAATTTATGTATTATATTTACTTTAAATAATCGAAATACATATATTAATGATATATGTCAAATATCTCATTTTGACAATTATTTAATATGTATTTAATAAAATCATATATTAAATACAAATACATATTAATTAGGAAATGACTGAAATGCCCCTTATGCATGTATTTTTTGTTTAACCGTTAAACGATTTGAATTAACTCATTTAACCCGATGAAGTATTATGAATAATCTGTATTATTCATAATGTGTTGCCCAAGTGCTCAACGAGTACACTTCATATTGTGAACTCTCTAAGTTTAGTTTTATCCGTCACAGAATCAAATTTCGTGTCCATAATTCACCCACTCGTAAATTATGACAACCACAGATAATCTCGTTAAACTATGCAAGTCGAGGTCAATGCATATGTATCATCCCTTCGTCACAGGCTATCAATTTTATACGGGGGATATAGATAGGAACGTCGAATCCCTTAGGTATAGTATAGTCGACTTTCAAATTTACGATCTCTAAATAACACTCGAAACTCGCTTCCGAAATATACCACGGCCATGGATTTACTAGATCGCAAACACGTACAAGATACCTATGCCCTGTACACAGGACTGAAAGATTCTGTCTGATACTCACAGGATATCATGAGCATCAGTACACACCCGATGAGCAGGCGGAGGTCTGATCTAAATAGATCAGTGACGTGACTGCCATCAAAGTGTGGATGATGTCTCATCTATCCACAGTGGTATCGTAAGTCGAATGACCACTATGTTACTCGAGTCGAGAAGATTCCTATTGATATTGGTGTACCATCTGTTAGGAAATATTCGGTGATTCATTCTGTGTTTATCAAATAAACACCTAAACGTCTATACGAGTCTCCCAAGACTCATGGTTCTTTGGGATAAACCATCAGACCAAGTCTCGATATACGACATTTACTAGTCTCAGCGGATTTTACTAACCGACCCATGTCAGTAAATCTTGACCATGAACTTTATTTGAGAATATAAAACTTATAGTGACACTTCCAAATTTCAATTACAAACTATGTTGTAACTGTGCACTACGTTGTAAATCCTTGGGTCTTTGTCTAATATATACATATCATTAAATCAAATTTAGTTTCAAACTAATCGTAATTAGATCGAATATGTATATAAAAACAAGAGGTGCTACCATTAAATAAGTAATATTATGGAAAAATGAATCGTTCGTATTCATGAATTGGACATAAATACGATCCGAATTGACGCTTCGAGCACCAGCCCTAATAATTTCTCCCACTTGCTCTAGTGCCAATCCACGGTATCATATACATATCTCAATATGTATCTTATGTGCATGGCCCTGAAGAGCTCACCTAACACTCAAGAGGGAAGCAATAATGAGTAGGTTCGTTATAGCATATTGAGTTTGTCCAACAAAACCGAACGTTTCCCATAGCTAGCATCATTCATATTTTGTCGAACCTAAGTTTTACATCAATATGACTCAGATGTAACATGAGCATTGTGCTACTGCTACTGAGTTGTCTATATATGTAGGGATAAAATCCAAAATACTATGCAGAAAACCACAAGCACAACACTAATATCAAAACTTCTAATCTATAAGGTCACTTTGCAACTTCATAAGTCAATACTTAATAAGTTACAACTAATTCCACTAACATAGTAGAATCATCTGTGACACTCCCATTGCATATTTTCTTACTCTATATGACGTATACCATCTAACGTCATAATTAGACTCAAAACTAATCTGACCCTAATGGTTGCAGACTATATTCTCCATGAATAAGAAACTCGTTCTTAATATCTCAAAGATAACAAAGATCATATTTGAAGACCCATAATATGGTCTATATTTGTAGGCACTACATTTTACATGTAAGTCCCTATGATGAGTCTCATTCGGAGACACTACCTTTTAAGTCACGGAAGTCGCGAGAAACGAATGTCGGAAGGGAAAATTCAGAATAAGTATGTCAGCGGATTCAATTCACATATTCACTACTTTCGTTCGTGATGCGTTCGTTAACACGTTCGAATGTCAAGCAGATTGCGGGCGTTCGTGTAGCATTCGAATCGGCGTTCGAACGGTGTCAGTACTTCTGGTTTTGCTGCTAGCCTCAGGCCCAAGCCCAATTAACCCACCAAAGCCCATAAAACATATCCAAATTAATAAAACACATATTTAACAAATGGGAAATTAAAATAAATCAAGTAAAGTCTAAATAATCACATACCAAATTAAAACAAATCTTGTCCCCAATCAAATATAGACTTTCCTTGTATGATACTAATTGGTCCCTTCCATTTTCAAACATGGATTCACCATTGCCTATAAAAAGAAGCCTTCACCACACATCCAAACCCTAGCTCATTCACACAAGAAAAACTCCTAGCATTCACGCCCAATCTAAAACTAGAAGCAAAGAAAATATTTCATTTCTCATCCTCTCTCCAGCAACCGAAAATCACCCTTGAAATAACCCATACATCCACCGAAAATCACAAAAATGAAAAAATAGCCTCCATTGCCGAGACCAAAACACATCCCATACAACCCCTAACATCACCGAAACAGCAGCCCAAATACCCCAAAACAGTGGCCTAAAATACCTGAAACAGTGACCAGAAAACATCACCGAAACAACAGCGAAATACAGTAAAAATAGCAAGAGAACAGGGGGAAGGACGACTCAAAACAGTGAGACAACAAACGAGAGCAATGGACCAGTGAACTAGAGGAGTTACGGAGCATCAATCCTTCCAACGACCGTGTACCGTACTTCCGAGAGACGATTTTAAAAGGTTAGACCTGAGGGCACTTTTCTTATTTATTTTCATTCGTCTTTCAATTGTTTTATTTGTTTTCTTCGCATGAGAGTCGCTTATGGATGCATGTTATGGCCTTTGAATAGATGGGAAAATGTGTCGTCTCTTGTGGTATATAGGATGGAAACCCAGACGTAAATTCCGTAGCCGAATCCGAATGAACTGTAGTGCGGTCTGTACTTGGGATACAACTCCACGTACCACTTGAGCAAACGGCACGTGTTTCACTTTGCTTTTGTATCTTGTTCGTTTATTATCCGCATTTTATATTCTTCCATTTAGTTTCTGTACGATTATTTGTTTGTATTAATGATGTGATGTGCATGAGCTTAGTACGATGGCCTAAAGGTTCCCTATTTGAGGGAAGGAAAGTCTGAAAGACTACCTTTACGACAATGTTTTGCCACGCCTGAAAAAGTGTATTTGATTGAATGTGATATATGTTTAATCGAATATGTGAAGTCCTATATTGTTGTCCTTATTTTATATGCACGATAACATAATGCGCATGGGCTAACTAGGGTGGATTAAAGGTCCTCTATTCGAGGGAAATGCCTGAAGGCTACCCTTACCACGATGTTTTGCCGCACCTTTTATTATGTCATTTACCCTTTGCATATCGTTGCTTTATTTACGCATGCATTGCATTCTTGTACGCATGGGCTAACTAGGGTGGATTAAAGGTCCTCTATTCGAGGGAAAATGCCTGAAGGCTACCTTACAATGATGTTTTTCCGCGCCTTTTGTTATGTCATTGACTTTGTGCATATCATTGTTCTATTCATACATGTATTGCATTCTAGTGCGCATGGGCTAAATAGGGTGGATTAAAGGTCCTCTATTCGAGGGAAAATGCCTGAATGCTACCTTTACTATGATGTTTTGCCGCACTGGATGAGGTATGCTCGATAGAATGAGAATGAGTCCAATCGGGCACACGGGGTCCTACATTGTGCATCTGTGTATGCGTGTGCGTCGTCTATCATGCATCAGGTCCTGTCTCATTCGAATGCATTCTCGAACACTACACGAACGTGCACCTTCTGTTTCCCATTCGAACGCGTTCATAAATGCTACTCGAACACGCATGCATTTTTGTTTCATTAGGTCTTCTCCCGTTCGAACGCGTTATCAAACGCTATACGAACGCAAACCTTCTGTCTACCGTTCGAACGCGTTTACGAACGCTACACGAACGCGCATGTATTTTTTTTCGTCAGGTCTTGTCCCGTTCGAATGCGTTATCAAACGCCACACGAACGAGAACCTTCTGTTTACCATTCGAACGTGTTTTCGAACGCTACACGAACGCTCATACACTGAACTGAGTCTTTTTCATCACATTTCATGCATGATTGCTTCTTGGGTGATTTCTCTTGCATTATGTAATTAACCATGCCATTCCATTAGTGACACTTTTACTGCTACCATCTACTTGTGTTCCGCATTTATCCGTTTGATGTGTTTGTTAGATTGTGTTCAAGCATGATTAGGTCGTCAGTTTGTTACTTGTTCCTTAAGCATGGTTTAGCCGCTAGTACGTTATTCCTCTATGGATGATTCAATTATCTTCTTTCGCAATAGGCGTTCAACTTATGTTTAGGTTGTTATTTATTTTTCGTGTTTGATGATTCAACATGTCTTGAGATTATTGTGTGATATTGTATGTTTGCCGTTATGATGATTACTTTCATGCATGTGAACTTAAAAGTAGAATTCTCTTGGAAATGTGTTGCGTAGATTCGATTAAAATATTGCACAAATTATATCATTACAAGTGGCATAAGTAAGGGACCGTTCCGAACCCAACCGTTTGAGGTCTTCCCTTGCGAGGGGTGAGTGCGGCCTTAAATCATTTTCCCGGTTCACACCCGGTGGCGACTCCATGTTATTTCTCCGATTTAGTCCCCTGCGGGCTATCACGTACTCCCAACCGGGCCGCAAGCCCGAAACAGCTTCGTCCAACATCTGTGTCCCACAGTCTGGCGACTCCACTAGGATAGAGAATTGGCCCCGAAATAATTTCTTGTAGTGATTATGATTTATGCTTTAATTAACCGTATTTACCGTGGGTTGAAAGGGGTTTAATCAAATGCACTTTTTGAGCTAGGTAATGGTTTGGTGTCTTCCTTCATTCACTACCTTTCTATAAGGAAAAGCTGTGAAGGCACCTAAGTAATCATTTACTTGTAGCCTATTGTGATGGACTAATTTGGAGGACTCGTTGTTTATTCCTGTCACCATGAGATAAGAGCCTAAGAGGTTTGAGTTTTTAATAGAGTTCGCTCACCCTCCCTCTGGGGAATCTACAATGGGAAATCCATTTGACAGTCAGTCACACACCATAACTCGTTGGCACGTACCGTAAGGTATAAAAAAGGTGCGCTCACTTGGTCGCTCGAACCCTTGAGTGGGGAGACATAGTTATGGGCAATCCTTCACCAGCGAGAGTCTTTGTCTACACTCCCGCAAACCCACATGTAGACCAGAGTTATATGGCCTATATCAACTATTTCCTTGTGCTTGTGGACCATCCTCAGTTGGATGTAGTTGGACTTCTTGTCAGAAATGTGAACTTGTTGGGCCATTTAAACTAGGACGAGTTCGTATCCTATGACAATTGGGCCAAAAGCTTCTGAAATATTGATGGGCCACTCTATAGAAATTATTTTATATGCTTGTGTTTGGGAACATTGTCGTTTGAATCCATTCGGACCTTTTGTCATGGGGTATGGGCTTGTTGGGCCTTTTAAACTGGGACAAGAACGTATCTTATGATGATTGGGCCAAAAGCTTCTAAAATGCCAATGGGCCATTATATGTTTGTGTAGGAACATTATCATTTGGATACGGTTGGACTTCTTGCCATGAGATGTGAACTTGTTGGGCCATTTAAACTGGGACGAGTTCACTCCTATGACAGTTAGCCCAAAAGCTTCTAAAATGTTGATGGGCTGATTTGTGTGAAAATTTTAATGAGTTGATATATTCCTTGTATGGCACGCATTTCATGCATACATATATCATGTTAACACCCTCTATGTCTATAAAAGACATCATAGATTCCTGTTGGGTTAGGGAAGAGGGAAGACTCACTAAAAGACCAGTAACAGATATGAGTACATCCGATAACGAGGTATCCCGGATAGATCAGTTGGAAAACGGTCTCGCCAAAATTACTGAACAGTTGCAAGCCTTGACTACTGCTGTGGCTGGTATGGCTGTACCCCGTGCTGGGGGAAGTTCTGAGAATGTGAGACACGAGGAGCCTCCGAATGGGTTGGGGGATGATATCCCCGCTTTTGATGACGACATGGCAGAATATGCAATAGGCAGAGTGATTGGGTCTCAGACATAATTTCAGAAGCTTCGGGATCAGGTTGAAACAGTTACCCGCAAAATGAGGGGTAAACATGAAGAGTTGTTAGATTATGAGGCAATGACCTTCGAAAAACAGTTGCCAGCTCAGTTCAATATGCCGGATATGGCTAAGTTCAACGGGAATGGGGATCCGAGGGTCCATCTCTGTCAGTATGTTTCAGTTATGAGTTCAGTGAGTTTATCCAAGCGTCAAGTGCAGAAAATGTTTGGGATGTCACTTGAGTGAGCGCCGGTAGTTTGGTATCACAGCCTTGAGAAGAAGATTAGGGAAGATTGGAGAGAACTGGCTGATGTTTTTCTGAAGCAATATGTTACAGATTTGGAAATTGATTTGTCACTCCGTGAATTGGAGAACACTAAGCAGAAGCCGGAGGAAAGCTTCAAGGAGTATGTAGACCGCTAGAGAAGCCAGCTTCTGAAAATGAAGACTCGGCCCTCTGAGAAGGACCAGATTAAAATGATCATCACTGGCACCAATCCCTCGATTTATGGCAAGCTGAGGAGGATGACCTCCATGATTACTGATTTTCGACAGTTGAGAGAAACTGTCATGGATATTGAAGAAGAATAGGCAGTGAACATGAAGTTTTATGGCCTAAGTAGGAGGCATATTGGGGGAACATCAGGTACCAAACCTATTTCTGCGGAGATTGCTGCCATCTGGAATCAGAGATTCTCCAACTTAGGGAGGCCCTTGTCTAAGGTGCTGGAGAAATTAAAAAGACAAGGACTTCTGAAACCCCTGGAGACCAAACCACTTCCCAACCCTCAACCACCACATCTCAATCTGAGCCAATACTGTCACTTCCACCAGCAGAAAGGCCATGACACTGATAATTATGCCCGCCTCCGCCATGAAATCTAGGACCCTATAGACTCCAAAAAGATACCCGACCCTGAAATAGAACGCCCTAACACTCACCAAAATCCCCTACCATATTACCACTCTGTCCCCCCACCGACCAACATGATAAACTCTGGCCTACCCGAAAGCCTTGTCCTCAAGTCCTTTGACCATCAAGCCTTTTGCCTGGGTATCTAGGATAGTAACAGTGAAGATGAGACAGAACGGGGGCAGAATTTCTGGGAGGACTTCTCCAGTAGTGATGAAGAAGAAGTGAGGGGAATGACACGCAGCGGTCGTTTCTATAATGCTATGGCAGAAAAGGGTAAGGAAGTATTAAAAGATGGCAGAGAAGTGATTGAGAATGCAGAGATTACAGAGGGAGATACAATGCTGAGGTAGTTGAAAAAGACCCGGGCACAGGTTATCATCTGGGAATTGTTGTGTTCATCACAGGAATACAGACGGGCCATGGTTGAGTCATTAAGCAAGATAGTAATGCCAGAAGATGCCAACCCCGCAATGTTTGTTGGGTTAGTCCAAAAGGAAACTCTGCCAATATCCTTTTCTGAGGAAGAACTCCCAGCTGAGGGTAGAAATCATAATAGACCCTTGTTTATCAGAGCTGAAGTGAGGGGTAAAAGGACCTCTTGTGTGATGGTGGATGACGGCTCATCCATTAATGTGTGCCCGTTGAAGATTTTGGCCAAGCTGGGTATGAAGGCAACAGATCTGGATCCCTCTAATATGACTATCAAGGGTTATGATGATAGTAAGCAAGGAGTTGAGGGTACATTTGTGGCAGCGGTCAAGGTTGGTTATATTGAGGACGAAGTTGAGTTCACAGTGCTGGATATCCCAGCTACTTTTGCTTTGTTGTTGGGAAGGCCTTGGTTTCATAAGCTTGGAGGCGTGCCATCTACTCTGCACCAGATGATTAAGTTATCGTATGAGGGAGAGATTGTCACCATTTAAGCTGAGGTGGACAATGCTGTAGCTGCTTTGGAGATACAGCCTTTCACGAGGTTCCAAGTGTCGGTGACTTTTGAGGAGTGGGTGGATCCTAGGGTGGCTAGGATCATGGAAAATATGAAGTTCATGTTGGGCAAAGGTTCAACATTGCCTAACTTTAAAGGTCAGACCACTCGAAGGGGTTTGGGGTACAAGTCTGATGAAGGAAAGCCGATGGCTAAAAAGAAAGGGTTGAAATTGATGGAATGCTTTGTGAAGGCTTCAGGGTATCAAGGTGAGCCCGATCCAATAGAAGTTAATACGATTATGGTGCCTGGATTTGAGATCTTCCAGGATATGTTGGGTGAAAAGCCGCTGACTGAAGAAATTGTGAAAGAAGAAGATAAGTGGGAAGAAGAGTTGATGAAATTGGAGAGCCTGACTCTCGAAGAGGATGAAGAAACTGAGAAAAATCCGGTTGCGGAGGAAGAAGTGTCTGTGGATGATGAAGACATTTATCTTCCTGATTTATTTGAGTGTACTTCTATATTTGCTAGTAATAAAGATAATCATTTTGCTTATTTGCCTGAGTCTTTTCCTTTCAATTTGCATGACTTGAGTATATTTGATATCATCTCAACCAGAACAAATGCATTTAACTTGGGCACCCCTGAGAACCCCAAGGAAATTCTGATTGCAAGTGAGGTTACCTCCGAGGAGAGGGAGAAATTAGAAGAAATATTGGTAAAATATGCCAAAGTGTTTACTTGGTCCTACGAGGACATGCCTGGGGTAGACATAAGTATTGCCCAGTATACAATACCAACTTATCCGAATACGAGGCCAGTAAAACAGAAACTCCGACGGATGAGACCAGAATGGGCTGAGAAAGTTAGAGAATAAGTCAAGAAAACATAGATGTGGGGTTCCTGGAAGTGGTAAAGTATCCCGAATGGTTAGCAAATGTTGTGCCAGTGCCGAAGAAAGACGGGAAAGTCAGAATGTGTGTGGATTACAGAGATCTCAACAAGGCTTGTCCGAAAGATGATTTTCCTCTACCTCATATTGATGTACTAGTTGATAGTGCAGCTTTATCTGCCATGTATTCATTTGCAGATGGGTTTTCAGGGTATAATCAGGTTCTTATGGCTGAGGAAGACAAACCCAAAACTGCCTTCGTCACAAAGTGGGGTACTTATTGTTACAAGGTAATGCCGTTTAGGCTCAAAACTGTAGGAGCTACTTATCAACGGATGGCCACTACATTATTTCATGACTTGATGCACAAAGAGATTGAAGTATATGTGGATGACATGATGGTGAAATCAGAAACCAGAATCGGACATATAGAAGCGCTGGAAAAGTTCCTTCAGAGAGTTGACCAATACAACTTGCGGCTGAATCCCAAGAAATGTGTGTTTGGGGTAACATCAGGAAAATTGCTGGGACATACAGTGGGAATGGGAGGAATAGAAGTAGATTCTGAGAAAATCAAGGCAATTACTGAGATGCCGGCACCGAAGACAGAGAAAGAGGTTAGAGCATTCCTGGGAAAAATTCAGTACATCAGTCGGTTCATCGCCAAGTTGACATTAGTGTGCGAGCCTATTTTCAAACTGTTGAGAAAAGACCAGCCAGTGAAATGGAATGAGCAGTGTCAGTCAGCCTTCGACAAGATCAGAGAATACTTGGTAAAACCTCCTGTATTGAAACCTCCAAGACCGGGCAAGCCTTTGGTACTGTATTTGGCTATAGAATCAGAAGCACTGGGTGCAATGATGGTACAGGCAGATGAGACCGGGGTATAGCATGCAGTCTATTATCTCAGTAAGAAAATGCTTCTGTATGAAGCCCGCTATCAAGAAGTAGAGAAGATCTGTTTGGCAGTAGTATGGGCATCCAGAAAATTGCGGCATTACTTCCAATCTTACAAGATCCAGGTAGTGCCAAAGGAGAATCCTTTGAAATATCTGCATTCAGTGCCTTCGCTAGTGGGAAAATTGGGTAGATGGTTAGTGTTGCTGACAGAGTTTGACATTGAGTAAGTAACTTCCAAAGTGATCAAGGGGCGAGCCGTAGCAGAGTTTTTGGCATTGCAACCTATTGAAGGGGATCAGTATAAATTTGAATTCCCAGATGAAGAGATCCAAGCAATAACAGTTCAGGGATGGAAAATGTACTTTGACGGAGCAGTGAATTACAAAGGGAGCCGGAATTGGGATTGTGATAGTGACCCCAGAAGGAGAAACCTTGCCTATGGCCAAGAGGTTGACATTCGGAGTAACCAACAACATGGCCGAGTATGAAGCATGTGCATTTGGGTTGACGACACTGATAGCCTTGAAGGCTGAGAGCGTAGAGGTCTACGAGGATTCAATGTTAGTAATTCGACATATTCAGGGAGAATAGGAACTGAAGGAAGAACGGTTGAAACCTTACCTTTTTCACCTCAGAAAATTGGCACAGGATATCCCTGATTGTAAATTTCAGCACTTGCCGCGAGAAGAGAATCAGATGGTAGATGCATTAGCTACACTTGCAGCGAATTGGGAAAATCCAGAGAAGTTAGTGATGAGACCATTGATACTGACAACAGCAAGCAAACCGATCTATGAGACAGAAAGAGTTTCGGAAGTAGAGATCTACGATGGTAAACCTTGGTATCATGACATTCAGAGGTATCTGGAACACGGTGAACTCCCGGAGGGAGCAGGCAGAAAAGACAGGTTAGCCATTCAGAAGTTAGCTTCCCAGTATGTGATTTTGGAAGGGGAACTGTAGAAAAGGCAAGCAAACAGTATTCAGTTGAAATGTTTGAGAAAGGAAGAGGCTCATAAGATAATGGAAGAAATACATGTCGGGGTATGTGGACCACACATGAATGGGTTGAATTTGTCTCGCAAGATTGCAAGACAAGGTTTCTATTTGTTAACCATGGAGACAGACTGTACGAAGTTGGTAAAACATTGTCACGATTGTCAAGCACATGGTAATATGAATCATCTGCCTCACACAGAGTTACACGGGTTGTCAGAGGCTTGGCCTTTCTCAGCATGGGGAATTGATATGATTGGAGAGATTCGACCAAATACATCGAATGGACATCGCTTCATAGTAGTGGCAGTAGACTACTTCTCAAAGTGGGTGGAAGCTGAATCATTCTGCAACGTTACAGCAAATCAGATGGAAAAGTTCATAACCCATAATCTAATATGTCGGTATGGTATGCCGCATCACGTGGTCACATACAATAGAGTTTAGTTCCAAGGGGAAACAAAGGCAATGTTGCAGAAGTACGGGATAGGTCATCACAAGTCATCGCCTTACAGACCGCAGGCAAATGGGGCAGTCGAGGCAACCAACAAGACAATAAAGAAAATGTTAGCCAAAATGAAAGATAACTACAAAGACTGGGCCGATAAATTGCCGTACGCCTTGTGGGGGGTACAGAACATATGTGTGAACAGTAACAGGAGCCACGTCTTACTCTTTGGTTTATGGAATGGAAGCAGTACTGCCAGTGGAAGTTGAGATACAGTCGATGAGGGTACTAGAAGAAACAGAGTTACCTGAACAAGAATGGGCCGCACAGAGGTTTGATCAGTTAGCACTGCTGGATGAGAAGAGAATGAGGTTTTTACATCACATGCAGTTATATCAGAAGAGACTAACCCGAGCGTTCAACAAGAAGGTACGTCCCACTAAGATCAGAAAGGGTGATTTGGTACTTAAGCAGTCAAGGCCGTCGACGACAGATCCGAGAGGAAAGTTCAGGCCTAACTGGGAAGGACCTTACATATTGCAGAAAGTAATGGGAAATGGGGCAGTGAGACTGTCAGACTTGGAAGATAACGAGTTCACTGAGCCGATCAACATCGACAGATCGAAGAAATATTTTGCCTGAGAAAGAGAAGACTTGGCCGAAGACCTAACCCGACGGGATAAGGAAACTCATGCATGCATACACGTAACACATTTTGGCATTCGTTTTGTGTTTGTTTTGTATTCACAGGTTTTGAAGAAGAAAAGAGAAGGCGGCAAAAACAAGCCGATCAGAAGCATCAACATACCAGCAGTAATTTTGGGATGCGTCCCAAGGGGTGAGGCCCACATCAATACTAGCAGCAGTCTTGGGGAGACGTCCTGGGGTTGAGGCCCACGTCAACACACATACCCGTTGTAGTTATTGGGATGCATCCTAGGATCGAGGTCCACTGCATCATCAGTTTCGGGATACGTCCTAGGGTCGAGGCCCACCTTTTGTCAGCGGTATTGGGATGCGTCCCAGGGTCGAGGCCCCCGTTGTCGGTTGTAGCTATTGGGATGCGTCCCAGGATCAAGGTCCACTACTACATCAGTTTCGGGATGCGTCCCAAGGTCGAGGCCCGCCTTTTGTCAGCGGTATTGGGATGCGTCCCCAAGTCGAGGACCCCGTTGTCGGTTGCAGCTATTGGGATGCGTCCCAGGATCGAGGTCCACTGCATCATCAGTTTCGGGATGCGTCCCAGGGTCGAGGCCCACATTTTTTCAGCGGTATTGGGATACGTCCCAGGGTCGAGGCCCCCGTTGTCGGTTGCAGCTATTGGGATGCGTCCCAGGATCGAGGTCCACTGCATCATCAATTTTGGGGATGCGTCCCAGGGTCGTGACCCACATTGTCAGCGGTATTAGGATGTGTCCCGGGGTCGAGGCCCCCGTTGTCCATTGCGGTTATTGGGATGCGTCCCAGGATCGAGGTCCACAGCGTCATCAACTCAGCTCAAGGCAGCAGGCAAGTCAGGTGGCAGCTGGCGAGCCAGGTAAGTAAAAATGCATTGCAAGACTTTGATAGGATTGTCACTGTCACACACTGCACAAATCCCATCAAAGTGGGGGTGACTGTAGGCAATGCATTTTGCATGTAAGTCCCTATGATGAGTCAAATTCGGAGACACTACCTTTTAAGTCACGGAAGTCGCGGGAAACGAATGTCGGAAGGGAAAATTTAGAATAAGTATGTCAGCAGATTCAATTCACATATTCATTGTTTTCGTTCGTGTAGCGTTTGAATCGGCGTTCGAACGGTGTCGGTACTTCTGGTTTTGCTGCTAGCCTCACGCCCAAGCCCAATTAACCCACCAAAGCCAATAAAACATATCCAAATTAATAAAACACATATTTAACACATTGGAAATTAAAATAAATCAAGTAAAATCTAAATAATCACATACCAAATTAAAACAAATCTTGTCCCCAATCAAATATAGACTTTCCTTGTATGATACTAATTGGTCCCTTTCTCTTTTCAAACATGGATTCACCCTTGCCTATAAAAAGAAGCCTTCACCACACATCAAAACCCTAGCTCATTCACACAAGAAAAACTCCTAGCATTCACGCCCAATCTAAAACTAGAAGCAAAGAAAATATTTCATTTCTCCTCCTCTATCCAGCAACCGAAAATCACCCTTGAAATAACCCCTACATCCACCAAAAATCACAAAACTGAAAAAACAGCCCTCATTGCCGAGACCAAAACACATCCCATACAGCCCCTAACATCACCGAAACAGCAGCCCAAATACCCCAAAACAGTGGCCTAAAATACCTAAAATAGTGACCAGAAAACGTCACCGAAACAGCAGTAAAATATAGTAAAAACGGCAGCAGAATAGGGGGAACGACGACTCAAAACAGTGAGACAACGAACGAGAGCAGTGGACCAGTGAACCAGAGGAGTTGCGGAGCATCAATCCTTCCGACGACCGTGTACCGTACTTCCGAGAGACGATTTTAAAAGGTTAGACCTGATGGCACTTTTCTTATTTATTTTCATTCGTCTTTCAATTGTTTTATTTATTTTCTTCGCATGAGATTCGCTTGTGGATGCATGTTGTGGCCTTTGATTGGATGGGAAAATGTGTCGTCTCTTATAGTATATAGGATGGAAACCCTTGTTAGTGTTCCTAGAACATTATAGGATCTAATAAGCATGAAAAGCATTTCATATGATCATTATAAGGTGCGGAATAAACTTACAATGAATGGATAGAGCTTTAAAATTTTTTGAGAGGATGATCTCCAAGATCCAACCTTTTGATGATTCCAAGCTTTTGAGATGTTTCCCTATCACCTTTGTTGACTTGCTTAAGTGCTAGCTTGTTGATTTGATGAACAAAATCCAAGTGAAGAGAAGCAAGTAGCTCACGCCCAAGTGCCTCCAAGAACTAGGGTTTTCAATTCTTCATCTAATGAATAGTGTGTTTTACAAGTGTAGAGATTTTCCTTTTTGTTATTCACCTTTAGGTAAAACGATTTCACCCTTTTTACCCTAAACTTGGTAGGTTTGGTAAATGGTTTACAAAAAGTAAAACAAGGTGGTTGAGTGGTTGGTGGCTTGGCATAAATGCCAACTACCACCACCTACCACACATGTGAAGTGGGCCCCACATATTTGAATTCAAAATTCAAATATCTCTACGAACATTTACCGCGGCTCGGTTCCGTTTAATCCGATCAAACGAACTTCCGTCGTTAATTATTATATCTAATTTAATTAAATATCGATGCCTCGCAAATATATTATGATCGACGTTTACGAATTAATTCTAAATTAACTCGTTCGTTCGTATTAAAGTCCGACTTTAATTTCGTAACGAAATGCAATTCGTATTAATATATCTGATATATTAATTTTAGCCCATTTAAATAAATTAAATAGAAAAATCAAATTTAACTATTAAATTTATTTTACCGATTAATTCCAAATTAATCGCGTTCTCTCTCTACTGAACACATTTAATCCCGGAATAAATAAAGCCCCAATTAATCCCAGATTAATTTTCTCTCTCTAAGTTAATCCCAGATTAATTATATTTTAAGTCAACTGTCATTGGTGAATCTTTGGGAAGCGACCCAAGAGATCTCTGGATATGTTGGCAGTAAATCCGGTTATCGGACTATCCGATAAAGTGAGTACCTCGTACTACGTGCTTACCGATTTACAAGACATGGTTGGCTTCTAGCAAAGCACCGTGCCTACCCAATTCTCCAGAAATATTCTTACTGGAATATATAATCTATGTCAGGCGTAGTATACGTAGTATTGCGTATAGCGATCCAGTATCTGATGTCACGTGCAAGGCCTAGGGCTGGAAAGTGTCTGCCCCGTACGAAGCACATATCGGATATCAAGCAACTAGTCTATTTGAATCGGATAATCATGACCTTGTCATATTATCACGATGGTTGCAACACTATAGAGAACTAGTTCTGAATCCCTGCGTGATCATCATCTCCATATGTCTGAAGTGATACTCCCATCTTGTCATCACATCCAATACACTACGATTCTCAATAAACCTAAAAGAGGCGCACACAGAACCTGTTAAAGCCCTGGACGACCAAAACGAAAGTTTACCGATTGTCGCAAGTACTAGCGATGCAAGTCTCAGGTTAAGACCAAATACACCTACCCTGAAGCGGACTCCCATAGACACATATACATACTACCAATGGGATTCCGCGGGGTCTATCCAGAGCGAAGCTGTTTTCCGTACCATCGGTAAAACACAACCTCCTATCACACTTGCATAAGTATCCAATACTTAAACATATGAGAACTGTGCCGTTATGCCCTCACAACGCGCACAAGTGCAATACTAGTCTATTCCGCATTATCGATGTCCAGTCTCGATAATACTACGACTAGGGATATTTAATGATTAAACCATTATGGATTGATACTGTCTCATATCATCTCAATCCGGAACTAATCATAAGGACTTCTACCATTTCTATATCAAAGTAAATTAATTACAAAATGGTAAAAGGCAATTTCATTACTACATAGTTAATTTAGTACAAAAACACAATGTCTTTTACAAACAGTGACGCTATGGGTCATAACTGTCCAACAACCCAGACGTAAATTCCGTAGCCGAATCCAAATGGACGGTAGTGCGGTCTGTACTTGGGATACAACTCCACGAACCACTTGAGCAAACGACACATGTTTCACTTTGCTTTTGTATCTTGTTCATTTATTATCCGCAATTTATATTCTTCCATTTAGTTTCTGTAAGATTATTTGTTTGTATTAATGATGTGATGCGCATGAGCTTAGTACGTTGGCCTAAAGGTTCCCTATTTGAGGGAAGGAAAGTCTGAAAGACTACCTTTACGACAATGCTTTGCAGCGCCGGACAAAGTGTATTTGATTGAATGTGATATATGTTTAATCGAATATGTGAAGTCCTATATTGTTGTCCTTATTTTATATGCACGGTAACATAATGCGCATGAGCTAACTAGGGTGGATTCAAGGTTCTCTATTCTAGGGAAATGCCTGAAGGCTACCTTTACCACGATGTTTTGCCGCGCCTTTTATTATGTCATTTACCCTTTGCATATCGTTGCTTTATTTACGCATGCATTGCATTCTTGTGCGCATGGGCTAACTAGGGTGGATTAAAGGTCCTATATTCGAGGGAAAATGCCTGAAGGCTACCTTACCACAATATTTTTCCGCGCCTTTTGTTATGTCATTGACTTTGTGCATATCATTGTTCTATTCATGCATGTATTGCATTCTAGTGCGCATGGGCTAACCAGGGTGGATTAAAGGTCCTATATTTGAGGGAAAATGCCCGAAGGCTACCTTTACCACGATGTTTTGCCGCGCCGGACGGGGTATGCTCGATTGATTGGGAATAAGTTCAATCGGGCACACGGGGTCCTACATTGTGCATCTGTGTATGTGTGTGCATCGCCTATCATGCATCAGGTTTGGAAACTTGCATCGGTATACCCAGTTACCTCAAGTTCTCCATCTCTATAGATTAAGAAAACATCCTTAGTTCGTCTAAGATACTTAAGGATGTTCTTAACTGCCATCCAGTGACCATCACCTGGATCGGCCTGATAACGACTACACATGCTTAAAGCATACGAGACATCAGGTCGCGTACATATCATGGCATACATGATCGATCCGACTGCCGAGGTGAACGGTATCCGACTCATGTTGTCTCTCTCATCTTGAGTTTTAGGACACATGTCCTTAGATAGATAGACACCATGTGACATAGGCAACAGTCCCCTCTTGGACTGGTCAATGTTGAATCTCTTCAACACTTTGTCAATGTACGTGCTCTGGGAGAGTCCAAGCATCTTTCTAGATCTATCTCGGTAGATCTTTATTCCTAGAATAAAGGCTGCTTCTCCCAGATCTTTCATGGAGAATTTTAATGAAAGCCAAGCTTTCACCGATGTTAACATGGGAATGTCATTGCCTATAAGCAATACATCGTCAACATAAAGGACAATAAAAGTCAGTGCGCTCCCACTAACCTTCTTGTATACACAAGGATCATCTTCGTTTTGAATGAAATCATATTCTTTTATGATCTCATCAAAACGTTGGTTCCATGACCTCGATGCTTGCTTCAGTCCATAAATGGACCGATTTAACTTACAAACCTTGTTTGCAAGTTTAGGCACGATAAAACCGTCAGGCTGTTGCATATAAACATCCTCCAAAAGGTTTCCATTAAGGAAAACGGTTTTAACGTCCATCTGACATATCTCGTAATCGAAATATGCAGCAATAGCAAGCATTATCCGAATGGATTTAATCATGGCAACGGGTGAGAAAGTTTCGTCGTAATCGACACCATGTCGTTGACGATACCCCTTCGCTACAAGCCTAGCTTTTTACGTTTGTACGTTGCCATCCATGCCGATCTTCTTCTTGAAGACCCATTTGCATCCAATAGGCTTTACGCCTTCTGGTGCGTCAACCAGCGTCCAAACTTGGTTGGTGTACATGGAATCTATTTCGGACTTCATGGCTTCTTGCCATAAAGCGGAATCGATATCTTGTATCGCTTTTTCATACGTAGCCGGTTCTGTATCCTCAATGAGATTAATATCTACATGAGGTGAGATCAGGAACCCATACCTCTCAGGTTGTATCCTGACTCTCTCTGACCTACGCGGTCCTTGTGTAATAGAAGATTGTGGTACAGTTTCATCCCTGATGGACTGTTCTTGTTCCGTTGAGGATTCTACGCCAGGAACAGTATCACTCCGATTTTCATCGAGTTCTACTTTCCTCCCACTAACCACTGCATTCAGGAATTCCTTCTCAAGGAAAACCGCATGTAGAGCAACAAATACTTTGTTCTCTCGTGGGTGATAGAAGTAATATCCTTTGGTTTCCCTAGGATATCCTACGAATAGGCATTTATCCGACTTGGGCTCAAGTTTGGTACCTTCCAAACGTTTGACGTATGCCCAACATCCCCAAATCTTCAGGAATGAGAAACCCGGTTTCTTTCCTGTCCATATCTCATATGGTGTCTGTTGTACAGACTTTGACGGAACCTTATTCAAAATAAGAATTGCACTGTTTAATGCATATCCCCAGAAGGAAATAGGTAGCTCAGTGTGACTCATCATAGACCTTACCATGTCCAACAAAGTTCGGTTTTTCCGTTCGGACACACCGTTTAATTGCGGTGTTCCAGGAGGAGTCCACTGTGAAAGAATGCCATATTCTTTCAAGTAATCTAGAAACTCATTGCTCAAGTATTCGCCACCACGGTCCGACCGTAATGTCTTTATACTCTTGCCAGTCTGTTTTTTAACTTCGTGTCGAAACTCTTTGAATTTCTCAAAAGTTTCCGACTTGTGTCTCATAAGATACATATAACCATAACGCGATGCATCATCCGTAAAGGTTACGAAGTATTCGTATCCACCTCTAGCCTGGCTAGACATGGGCCCACAAACGTCACTATGAATGAGGGCTAACAGTTCGGTGGCGCGTACACCTTTACCGCTAAAAGGTGATTTAGGCATTTTGCCTAATAAGCAAGATTCGCAGACGTCATATGAATTTGGATCAAATCCGTCCAAGTACCCACTCTTCGAAAGTGTGGATATGCGAGTCTTGTTTATGTGTCACAGACGACAGTGCCACATATAAGTTTCATCTTTATTACTTAGTTTGAGCCTTTTGTTTGTTACATTATATGTTTGAGATTGATTTATATTCAAAATATAAAGACCATTATTAGCATCAGCAGAACATATCTCAAAATCATCTTTATAAACAAAACACCCAGTGTTTCGGAATACAAAAGTATACCCGCATTGGGTTAAACAAGATACAGAGATAATACTCATAGTCAAACTAGGTACATAATAACAATCATTAAGTTCAAGTACATGCCCCGAGGGCAGCTCTAAAACAAAAGTGCCAACGGCCAAAACGGTGACTGGTGCCCCATTTCCAACGCGTAGATCAATCTCTCCTGAGGCCAGTCTCCTGCTAATCTGCAGATCCTGTCAGTACATATATGAGTACCACAACCAGAATCAAAAATCCAATTTTTAAAACTAGAAGTAGTCATGTTTATCTCTATAACAAACATACCTGAAGCCGGTGCCTTGCCCGCTTTAATCTCCTTCTGGAGCGCCTTGTACTCGCGGCAGTCACGCTTCCAGTGACCCAGCTTGCCACACTGTAGGCATACATCCTGAGACTTGTCCTTTGGCTTCCCAGAAGCCTTTGACGCCTTGGCCTTGCCCTTTCCCTTATACTTCTTCTTCTTAACACCACCAGTTGCCTTAGGCCAAGCCTTGGCAGATAGTGATGTTTGAGCAAAATGTGCCTCGCGCTTGTTGCCCTTGAGAAGCTCCTTCTCAGCCTCCTTGAGAATTGATAATAACTCTCCAAGAGTATCATCAGTGTTCATCAAGTTATAGTTTATGATGAACTGTCTCCAGGTATCGGGGAGCGATTGTAGGACCATGTCCACAGTAATCTCAGCCTCCAAGACTATCCCCAGTTTGGCTAACTCATCAATGTCAGGAATAATCTGAACCACATGAGATTCAACAGACATGCCTTCTGACATGCGTGAGCGGAAGAGCTTCTTCACCAACTCATATCTCTCCATCCTCTTGTTAGAGCGGTGGAGATCGTGCAATCTTGCCATCAAGTTATAAGGATCCAAGTCCCTATTTTGACGACGAAAATGCTGAGTCATAGAAGCAAGCATAATGGACTGAGCCGTGTCACAGTCATTGCTGTGAGTCTTCCAAAGCTCCAGCTCAAGTGGCTCAGTGGGCTTAGGCCCGAGAGGTGTCTGTATCGTATACAGTATCCTCTCTGCCCCAAGGACTATCCTTAGGTTCATTTCCCAATCTGAAAAGTTCGTGCCCTTAAAGACATTCTCTCCCATGATAATGTCACGGACATTCCCTTTTCCTGTCATCTTAACTACAATAGTCCAACTATTTAGTTAACGATAGATGGGTACAGTCAAACTGTTACAAAAAAATAACATTATATTAGTCCAACTAATCATTTTTATTTTGACGAAATAAATTTGAAAGCGCGTAAAGCTAAGTATCTGAATGAAATTGCAAATTTAATACTAGCCTCCCACTATTTTTCGGCGAGCCTCTAACCCTCTGTCGAGTACTCGGTAAACATAGTTTCCTAGTGGGCTAGGATCCCGTTAAATAACACACAACCTTGACTTTGGCCAACAAGCTGTATGAAACTTAACTAGGTAGATCTCGAAGATCAATTGGATCTCATCCAATTCCTAGATCCGGTAGGTGGACATCCAAGTCCGAAACATATACATGTATATATGCCAATATATCTAATATATTTTCCTAACCTTTTTCCTCTGAATCAACTAAGCCTTGGCTTTGGCACAACAAGCTTAATGATTCTAGTTAAGCGGGACCCATTGACATGGAAAGCTTCGTAATCAATGTCGATGGACAAGAAGTGATCTTGACTTTGGCCAACAAATCACAACTTGGACAAGACACCGATATGGAACAAAACTCTCATGATTCAAACACATCCGCAATTGACAAAGGTCTTGACTTTGGCCAACAAACCAATGCCAACTTTGGATCTTGAGTAAGAATCACTCAACGGAAGGA
This sequence comes from Zanthoxylum bungeanum, assembly GCA_019454045.1. Taxonomy (NCBI): domain Eukaryota; kingdom Viridiplantae; phylum Streptophyta; class Magnoliopsida; order Sapindales; family Rutaceae; genus Zanthoxylum; species Zanthoxylum bungeanum. The sequence continues at coordinate 36,790 of SKCR01000098.1, forward strand.
AAAACGCTTAATATGTTTTTGAGGGTTTTTCGCGTAATTGGCAACCAATTAATTATCTTTGATTAGGTCTCATCATACACCCTTAAGAATGCTTCTAAAACATCATAAAGCGCGTAAAGTAAATTAATAGCGATATGCGGATGGATATATAACAAATTATTCCTAGAACAAATCACTCCCTTTCCTCTCCCCGGCTAGAACTATTCTATTCCTACCCAATTACAAAATACAATAAAGAAACCTCATATACATTGAGGGGAATAGGTGAGAAGAGAATTACAAGGAGTAAAGAGATAAAAGGCTGGACAAGCAGGCCCAATTTAATAAATTCTAAATTTATTACAATTTCCAAAATTGCCCTCACCCTTCTAATATCCATCCGATAAACACTATTCATTCAACACATTCATGTAATCATACAAAGCATATATTACAACCAATCTAATCCAATTAATTAGTCTTTAATTATGTGACCAAACAATGTTCAAACAATGATTTGATTTGCAAGAGTCAAACTCATTTAAGAATAAATACTTTTAAGTAAGTATTCTTGAATTATATTGAACTACAACTTTAAATCCAATTTATTTGTATTCAATACTAATTCCAATTTAATTCCAAATTAAATACATACACTTATTTATTTGCCTTAAAGACTTGGATTCCAAATCCAATCTTAATGGGTCTCAAAGGCCCAATAACATCCAATGTCTTTTTAATTAAAGTCCAATGGGCTTTTAATTGATTCTTAAGGCATGGGCTTTGGCCATAATGGATCAAACCCAAAATGCCAAGGCCCAATGGGAATCACCCTATTGCCAACAAATCAATTTAGGCCCATTAGGCCCAATTAAAATCTTTAAAGGGTCAAGTGATGTATTTGGACTTAATGGAATTGGTTTTGGGCCCAAATGGATCAAATCCAAAAGTCCAAAATCAAACTTGGTCAAACCAAGCCCATTAGGCCCAAATACACACTTTTAGCCCAACTCATTTTAAAGGCATATATTAACTGTGGATGCTGGATTTCGGCCGAGGTCCACAATCAGAATTTGTAGGTTGGGGGCATCAACGATCCTGCAAGACAAAGTAGAGTGAGCGGGAGAAGACTTCCCACCGGTGTGGTGGGTGCCGGGGGCACTCCGACGCTCAAGTCAGTAGTATGAAATGAGCAGTAAATATGTAAATGGGAAAGCAAGGTTTGATGTTACCTTCAACTCTTTGGGTGGCCGTGAGGGCGGTGGTAAGTGTATAAGGGATGTGAAGCTCTGAGAGCTTGTGTCAGAGAGCAGAAGCTGTAAGAGAGAAGTCAGGCTTCAATGATCTGTTTCTCCTATTGTGTTGTCATTTATAGATGAAGATGTGTGACTTTAGCAGCTGGCATAAGTCCATTATATGCTAAGATATATTTATTTAATGATCAGAAGTGGAGTAGGATAATCATGATTAGGGTAAGTGGGGAATGTTAGGTAAGGTCTTGGCTTTATGCGTGAATTAAGTGGAATAAGGTTTTTATTGGGCTTTCTCTTGGGCTTTCATCTATGTCTATGGGCTTAGTCTTTATTTTCGGGCTTTGTATACTATTTGGGTTTTAAGGTAAAAGACGGTTTTACCCTTGGACCAAATTTGGCCCATACAGTTTGTCCCTTACTCTCTAAGTCAAAGAATTTTTGTTTTAGAGAGTATATTTATCCGTGTCGTATGTGAAAAAAGAGCGTAAGAGTGTATTACCTTCTGCCAAATGTCGTACCAAAATATATACAAAAACGTGGGTTTCTGTTTGCATGCATCTGAGGAAGTTTTTTTAGCTTCTTGATTTATCTAGGGTCATGGAGTACGTGTCTTTGACCGAACTGAAATAGAGTTTCAGGAGTTCATGAGTCCAGGGGAATGTTCCTTGTCGTCTGAACCAAACGGTAGTTCAGGAGTATGCTTTGACTCGACATGAGTCCAGGGGAATGTCCCTTGTCGACTGAATCAAACGGTGGTTCAGGAGTTTACTTGACTCGACATGAGTCCAGGGGAATGTCCCTTGTCGACCGAACCAAATGGTGGTTCAGGAGTTTACTTGACTCGACATGAGTCCAGGGGAATGTCCCTTGTCGACTGAACCAAACGGTGGTTCAGGAGTTTACTTGACTCGACATGAGTCCAGGGGAATGTCCTTTGTCGACTGAACCAAACGGTGGTTCAGGAGTTTACCTGACTCGACATGAGTCCAGGGGAATGTCCCTTGTCGACTGAACCAAACGGTGGTTCAGGAATTTACTGACTCGACATGAGTCCAGGGGAATGTCCCTTGTCGACCGAACCAAACGGTGGTTCAGGAGTTTACTTGACTCGACATGAGTCCAGGGGAATGTCCCTTGTCGACTGAACCAAACGGTGGTTCAGGAGTTTACTTGACTCGACATGAGTCCAGGGGAATGTCCCTTGTCGACCGAACCAAACGGTGGTTCAGGAGTTTACTTGACTCGACATGAGTCCAGGGGAATGTCCCTTGTCGACTGAACCAAAAGGTGGTTCAGGAGTTTACCTGACTCGACATGAGTCCAGGGGAATGTCCCTTGTCGACTGAACCAAACGGTGGTTCAGGAGTATGCTTTGACTCGACAAGAGTCATGGGGAATTGTCCTTGGTCGACTGAACCGAATGTAGGTTCAGGAGTTATACTTTGACTCGACAAGAGTCATGGGTAATTGTCCCTTGGTCGACTGAACCGAATGTAGGTTCAGGAGTTATACTTTGACTCGACAAGAGTCATGGGGAATTGTCCCTTGGTCGACTGAACCGAATGTAGGTTCAGGAGTTATACTTTGACTCGACAAGAGTCATGGGGAATTGTCCCTTGGTCGACTGAACTGAATGTAGGTTCAGGAGTTACACTTGACTCGACAAGAGTCATGGGGAATTGTCCATTGGTCGACTGAACCGAATGTAGGTTCAGGAGTTATACTTTGACTCGACAAGAGTCATGGGGAATTGTCCCTTGGTCGACTGAACCGAATGTAGGTTCAGGAGTTATACTTTGACTCGACAAGAGTCATGGGGAATTGTCCCTTGGTCGACTGAACCGAATGTAGGTTCAGGAGTTATACTTTGACTCGACAAGAGTCATGGGGAATTGTCCCTTGGTCGACTGAACCGAATGTAGGATCAGGAGATACACTTGACTCGACAAGAGTCATGGGGAATTGTCCCTTGGTCGACTGAACCAAATGTAGGTTCAGGAGATACACTTGACTCGACAAGAGTCATGGGGAATTGTCCCTTGGTCGACTGAACCGAATGTAGGTTCAGGAGTTATACTTTGACTCAACAAGAGTCATGGGGAATTGTCCCTTGGTCGACTGAACCGAATGTAGGTTCAGGAGTTATACTTTGACTCGACAAGAGTCATGGGGAATTATCCCTTGGTCGACTGAACCGAATGTAAGATCAGGAGATACACTTGTTTCGACAAGAGTCATGGGGAATTGTCCCTTGGTCGACTGAACCATAAGTCGAAGGTCAGGATAATCTCCATATTGCTGGTCAATGACCAGAGGAGTCTTCAAATATTTATAGACCAGATGAAGGTCATATGTTGACTCTACATGAGCCATGTGGGATGTCCCCAGTCGACTGAACCATAAGACGAAGGTCAGGATAATCTCCATACTACTGGCCATGGACCAGAGGAGTCTTCAAATTTTTATAGACCAGATGAAGGTCATATGTTGACTCTTTATGAGCCATGGGTGATCTTTACTCTACTAGACCTGAAGAAGGTCCATGGAGCTATGGTCGAATGAACCTGATGAAGGTCCATGTGAATCTTCATTCTACATGACCTGATGAAGGTCAGGAGACTACGGTCGAATGAACATGTAGTATGGACTTGATGACTGTATATCAAGGTCATCACTTACTATACTAGACCTGAAGAAGGTCTATGATGCTACAATGGAATGAAATTGATGAAAGTCATCACTCCTCACTCTTCTATGAGACTACTGTCGACTGGACTTGTCGAGTGGACTTAATGGAAGTCCAATGAGCTATGGTCGAATGAACCTGATGAAGGTCCAAGTGAATTTCCATTCTACCTCTCCATGAGACTACGGTTGAATGAACATGTAGTATGGACTTGATGACTGTATATCAAGGTCATCACTTACTACACTAGACCTGAAGAAGGTCAATGATGCTACAATGGAATGAAATTGATGAAAGTCATCACTCCTCACTCTTCTATGAGACTACTGTCGACTGGACTTGTCAAATGGACTTGATGGAAGTCCAAGGAGCTATGGTCGAATGAATCTGATGAAGGTCCATGTGAATCTTCATTCTACATGACCTGATGAAGGTCAGGAGACTACGGTCGAATGAACATGTAGTATGGACTTGATGACTGTATATCAAGGTCATCACTTACTATACGAGACCTGAAGAAGGTCTATGATGCTACAATGGAATGAAATTGATGAAAGTCATCACTCCTCACTCTTCTATGAGACTACTGTCGACTGGACTTGTCGAGTGGACTTGATGGAAGTCCAATGAGCTATGGTCGAATGAACCTGATGAAGGTCCATGTGAATTTCCATTCTACCTCTCCATGAGACTACGGTTGAATGAACATGTAGTATGGACTTGATGACTGTATATCAAGGTCATCACTTACTACACTAGACCTGAAGAAGGTCTATGATGCTACAATGGAATGAAATTGATGAAAGTCATCACTCCTAACTCTTCTATGAGACTACTGTCGACTGGACTTGTCAAATGGACTTGATGGAAGTCCAAGGAGCTATGGTCGAATGAACCTGATAAAGGTCCATGTGAATCTTCATTCTACATGACCTGCTGAAGGTCAGGAGACTACGGTCGAATGAACATGTAGTATGGACTTGATGACTGTATATCAAGGTCATCACTTACTATACTAGACCTAAAAAAGGTCTATGATGCTACAATGGAATGAAATTGATGAAAGTCATCACTCCTCACTCTTCTATGAGACTACTGTCGACTGGACTTGTCGAGTGGACTTGATGGAAGTCCAATGAGCTATGGTCGAATGAACCTGATGAAGGTCCATGTGAATTTCCATTCTACCTCTCCATGAGACTACGGTTGAATGAACATGTAGTATGGACTTGATGACTGTATATCAAGGTCATCACTTACTATACTAGACCTGAAGAAGGTCTATGATGCTACAATGGAATGAATTGATGAAAGTCATCACTCCTCACTCTTCTATGAGACTACTGTCGACTGGACTTGTCGAGTGGACTTGATGGAAGTCCAATGTGCTATGGTCGAATGAACCTGATGAAGGTCCATGTGAATTTCCATTCTACCTCTCCATGAGACTACGGTTGAATGAACATGTAGTATGGACTTGATGACTGTATATCAAGGTCATCACTTACTACACTAGACCTGAAGAAGGTCTATGATGCTACAATGGAATGAAATTGATGAAAGTCATCACTCCTAACTCTTCTATGAGACTACTGTCGACTGGACTCGTCGAATGGACTTGATGGAAGTCCAATGAGGTCATCACTATCATAGACTTGATGAAGGTCCATGAGACAATGGTAGAATGAACTTGAAGAATATCTATCAAGGTCATTACACTTCACACTTCTGTGATACTACTGTCGAATGAACCTAATGAAGGTCAAAGAGAATCTTCATTCTACTGGACTTGATGATGGTCATGAGACTACGGTCGAATGAACCTGATGAAGGTTCATGGGTCTTTTCCAATACTTTCTAGAGTTTATGGAAATCCATCAATGTAGTCTAGAGTGGATGATAATCTCCATACGTAGTATGGAGATGATTATCCTCATATGTAGTATGGAAGAGATGGATGCCTATCAAGATCATTACTAATTATACAAGACTTGAATTAGTTCAATGATACTACAATAGAATTAACTTTGATGAAAGTCACATGGAATTTCCATACTACCTAACCTGATGTAGGTTGGTCGAATGGACCAAATGAGGTCCAAGAAAATTTTCATTTGACTAGGCATGTTAATAGATTCCCTATGTAGTCTCGAGTTGGTAATATTAAATCAATGTAGCATGGAGATGATGACTAACCTTGATTTAGTCTGGAGAAGTTGATAATCATTCCAAGTAGTCTATGAGAGATGGGAGTTTTCCATGTAGCCTGAAGTTGATAGCCATCCACCTTGTAGTATGGATAATATTATGAACTAAATGTTTTATCATCCCATAAATGTCAAGTGGATCAATTGATCAAATAAAACTTTATACTTGTCATGTTTAATAGCACTACCCCTTGATGTCAACCTACATCCAATCGAATGGACTCCTATTTATTAGTCCAAATAGAGGCTAAAAGCCAGCCTAGCTATGTAACCAACCAACCGAAAAGCAAATAAAAAGCCCAGGGTCATGACTCATGCGACAAGAAGAAGAATGGTGACAGAGAGGAAAATATTAGGCACATGAATGTAGCATGGGTGAAAATAATTCAAGGTGAATGACACCATCAAGAGTGCTGTCGACAAAAGGACCATCAGGACTAGTCCCGCTTGTGATATTAACATGTGGAAGAATCCACATGTCGAATGGGCCATTTTTCATGTAGCGTGGGGCTCTATTTTTAAATGAGAGGCTATGGGTTTTGTAGTGTGGTAGTGTGGGGAAAGGTGGTGTGGTGGCAATTTATGCCAGCTACTTGCTTGTTGGCTTTTAATGAACAAAGTTCGAGAACTAATATATAATTTATACATGGCCCACTCTCTATTTTTGTTTTAGTCAAAATTATGGGGCTGCTTTCTTCTTTTCTTCTTTCATTACTTCACTTTCTCTTTTGAAATTGGCCCCACCTTACTTTCTTCTTATTATTCTTATTTTGGTAAAAGCTTTTTTTTTTCTCTCTCTTATCACGCCAATGTCCTCTTCTTTGGTCAAACAACAAAGAAAATTCGGGCCCACCTTACTTTTTTTTTTTGTTTTTTTGTTTTTTTTTTGTGGTTGTAGCTTGGAGTAGTTGGTCTTACTTTATCCCAACTATTTGTGACTTATGAGGTTCCTTTCGTAGAGTGAAACTTTTCTTTGCACCCACGTGTAGCTTGATGGAAGGAATCTAGAACATTGGGTACCTTTAGCTTTGGATTGCTTGCCTTTTTTTTTTTTTTTTGCCTCTTCGTGGATCATTTTGGCCTAGCTTTCAAATTTTATTTTTTTTACAATCTGCGTACGACTATGGACTACTTGTGGCAGAGTGCTTCATGCAAGTGTAGACTGGCAACTTCGCATGTAAACTGTGGTTGTGTTCAGCTTATTTCTTGTGTAAAAGACCATAATTGGCTTAGACAGTGGGTTTTCATGTAGTCTGGAGGAGATGAAAAACTTTTCTTGTAGACTGGAGGAGATGACAATCCTTCCAAGTCCTCTGAATGGGATGACAATCCCATTAGCATCGTCTGAAGCGGACGACACACCTTTCATGTCGTATGAAGAAGATTAGGATTTATCCATGTCGTCGGAAGAAGATAATTATCCACTCATGTCATCTTTCACGTCGGCTGGAATGGATGACATTCCATCAATGATAATTTTCCCATGTTGTCCTGAGGTAGTGATAATCCATCCATGTAGTATGGAGTTGATGCTTTATAGGGAAAGAGTGTTGATGTTATCCCGATTAAGCTTTTCCTTATTGATAGTTCGACTTCAGGTAGACTGGAGTGAATTACTCCAACATTCCTTTTCACATGGAAGATGTGACTTGCCGTGATTGGTCGACTGGAGAAATATGATGGCTTCTTTGTTGATTAAATGGATAGTCGTCTGATGGTGGATTTTCACTTTCCATATTCTTGAATGCTTCTAAGAGATTGGGTTGATAAGATAGTTGAAATGACTTGTAGCCTCACACCTTTGAGGGGCCGAAGAATGAATTATGTTACAAATACTATTGGAGATTAGTACTGGAGTTTTACAGGGATCAATTTCCATCTGCCATTGATCGTAACTGTTTTGTAGAGTGGCTAATTATGCCACCATAGGATCTGGTGTCTGTTTGTAAGGGTTGTAGACTGAGTGGTCTTTACTTGCTATGAATCGCTAAGGCCCCACGGTGGGCGCCAAATTGTGGATGCTGGATTTCGGCCGAGGTCCACAATCAGAATTTGTAGGTTGGGGGCATCAACGATCCTGCAAGACAAAGTAGAGTGAGCGGGAGAAGACTTCCCACCGGTGTGGTGGGTGCCGGGGGCACTCCGACGCTCAAGTCAGTAGTATGAAATGAGCAGTAAATGTGTAAATGGGAAAGTAAGGTTTGATGTTACCTTCAACTCTTTGGGTGGCCGTGAGGGCGGTGGTAAGTGTATAAGGGATGTGAAGCTCTGAGAGCTTGTGTCAGAGAGCAGAAGCTATAAGAGAGAAGTCAGGCTTGCTTCCTCTCGTTTCTCGAATTGTGTTGTAATTTATAGATGAAGATGGATGACTTTTGCAGCTGGCATAAGTCCATTATATGCTAAGATATATTTATTTAATGATCAGAAGTGGAGTAGGATAATCATGTTTAGGGAAAGTGGGAATCGGTTGGTAAAGGTTTGGCTTTATGCGTGAATCAAGTGGAATAAGGTTTTTATTGGGCTTTCTCTTGGGCTTTCATCTATGTCTATGGGCTTAGTCTTTATTTTCGGGCTTTGTATACTATTTGGGTTTTAAGGTAAAAGACGGTTTTACCCTTGGACCAAATTTGGCCCATACATTAACATAATTATAATATTCCAAATATCACAATTATTTTAATTAAAGTTTATTAGCCATAATTAATTAATTAAACTCAATATTTCCAAAATATCAATTAACTTAATTAATCATGCTTAGTCCAATAATTCATGCTTAACACAAAATCAAGCCAAAACACATCATTGCATGCTTGAGACATATGAAACCTAAAATCATCATTTCATGCTCAACATGCACTTTGATTTTAACATGAACATTATAGACATTGATTCTAATCATATTAAACCAACTATCAACATTTAAACATGCATCCAAACATATTATTTCATGTTACAAAAAATAAAATCTGCACAGTGCACTGACCAGTAAGTTTCGGCCACCATAAGATTTTTTTATCTTTTGATTCTTTTGATTTATTTCAAATCTAATCATGCATAACTCTAAGTTATCATGTTGTAAACATACTCAAAGCATCAATTTTAAAGAATCATGCTCAAATCATAAAAGCCCGAAATTTTAGGTCCAAGAACCCTAGAAATTTTCATGCTTAAATTAGGCTCTGATACCATTGTTTAGTGTTCCTAGAACATTATAGGATCTAATAAGCATGAAAAGCATTTCATATGATCATTATAAGGTGCGGAATAAACTTACAATGAGTGGATAGAGCTTTAAAAAATTTTGAGAGGATGATCTCCAAGATCCAACCTTTTGATGATTCCAAGCTTTTGAGATGTTTGCCTATCACCTTTGTTGACTTGCTTAAGTGCTAGCTTGTTGATTTGATGAACAAAATCCAAGTGAAGAGAAGCAAGTAGCTCACGCCCAAGTGCCTCCAAGAACTAGGGTTTTCAATTCTTCATCTAATGAATAGTGTGTTTTACAAGTGTAGAGATTTTCCTTTTTGTTATTCACCTTTAGGTAAAACGATTTCACCCTTTTTACCCTAAACTTGGTAGGTTTGGTAAATGGTTTACAAAAAGTAAAACAAGGTGGTTGAGTGGTTGGTGGCTTGGCATAAATGCCAACTACCACCACCTACCACACATGTGAAGTGGGCCCCACATATTTGAATTCAAAATTCAAATATCTCTACGAACATTTGCCGCGGCTCGGTTCCGTTTAATCCGATCAAACGAACTTCCGTCGTTAAATAATTAAATCTAATTTAATTAAATATCGATGCCTCGCAAATATATTACGATCGACGTTTACGAATTAATTCTAAATTAACTCGTTCGTTCGTATTAAAGTCCGACTTTAATTTCGTAACGAAATGCAATTCGTATTAATATATCCGATATATTAATTTTAGCCCATTTAAATAAATTAAATAGAAAAATCAAATTTAACTATTAAATTTATTTTACCGATTAATTCCAAATAAATCGCGTTCTCTCTCTACTGAACACATTTAATCCCGGATTAAATAAAGCCCCAATTAATCCCAGATTAATTTTCTCTCTCTAAGTTAATCCCAGATTAATTATATTTTAAGTCAACTGTCATTGGTGAATCTTTGGGAAGCGACCCAAGAGATCTCTGGATATGTTGGCAGTAAATCCGGTTATCGGACTATCCGATAAAGTGAGTACCTCGTACTACGTGCTTACCGATTTACAAGACATGGTTGGCTTCTAGCAAAGCACCGTGCCTACCCAATTCTCCAGAAATATTCTTACTGGAATATATAATCTGTGTCAGGCGTAGTATACGTAGTATTACGTATAGCGATCCAGTATCTGATGTCACGTGCAAGGCCTAGGGCTGGAAAGTGTCTGCCCCGTACGAAGCACATATCGGATATCAAGCAACTAGTCTCTTTGAATCGGATAATCATGACCTTGTCATATTATCACGATGGTTGCAACACTATAGAGAACTAGTTCTGAATCCCTGCGTGATCATCATCTCCATATGTCTGAAGTGACACTCTCATCTTGACATCACATCCAATACACTACGATTCTCAATAAACCTAGAAGAGGCGAACACAGAACCTGTTAAAGCCCTGAACGGACCAAAACGAAAGTTTACTGATTGTCGCAAGTACTAGCGATGCAAGTCTCAGGTTAAGACCAAATACACCTACCCTGAAGCGGACTCCCATAGACACATATACATACTACCAATAGGATTCTGCGGGGTCTATCCAGAGCGAAGCTGTTTTCCGTACCATCGATAAAACACACCTCCTATCGCACTTGCATAAGTATCCAATACTTAAACATATGAGAACTGTGCCGTTATGCCCTCACAACGCGCACAAGTGCAATACTAGTCTATTCCGCATTATCGATGTCCAATCTCGATAATACTACGACTAGGGATATTTAATGATTAAACCTTTTTGGATTGATACTGTCTCATATCATCTCAATCCGGAACTAATCATAAGGACTTCTACCATTTCTATATCAAAGTAAATTAATTACAAAATGGTAAAAGGCAATTTCATTACTACATAGTTAATTTAGTACAAAAACACAATGTCTTTTACAAACAGTGACGCTATGGGTCATAACTGTCCAACAACCCAGACGTAAATTCCGTAGCCGAATCCAAATAGACGGTAGTGCGGTCTGTACTTGGGATACAACTCCACGAACCACTTGAGCAAACGACACGTGTTTCACTTTGCTTTTGTATCTTGTTCATTTATTATCCGCAATTTATATTCTGCCATTTAGTTTCTGTACGATTATTTGTTTGTATTAATGATGTGATGCGCATGAGCTTAGTACGTTGGCCTAAAGGTTCCCTATTTGAGGGAAGGAAAGTCTGAAAGACTACCTTTACGACAATGCTTTGCCGCGCCGGACAAAGTGTATTTGATTGAATGTGATATATGTTTAATCGAATATGTGAAGTCCTATATTGTTGTCCTTATTTTATATGCACGGTAACATAATGCGCATGAGCTAACTAGGGTGGATTCAAGGTTCTCTATTCTAGGGAAATGCCTGAAGGCTACCTTTACCACGATGTTTTGCCGCGCCTTTTATTATGTCATTTACCCTTTGCATATCGTTGCTTTATTTACGCATGCATTGCATTCTTGTGCGCATGGGCTAACTAGGGTGGATTAAAGGTCCTATATTCGAGGGAAAATGCCTGAAGGCTACCTTACCACAATATTTTTCCGCGCCTTTTGTTATGTCATTGACTTTGTGCATATCATTGTTCTATTCATGCATGTATTGCATTCTAGTGCGCATGGGCTAACTAGGGTGGATTAAAGGTCCTATATTTGAGGGAAAATGCCCGAAGGCTACCTTTACCACGATGTTTTGCCGCGCCGGACGGGGTATGCTCGATTGAATGGGAATAAGTTCAATCGGGCACACGGGGTCCTACATTGTGCATCTGTGTATGTGTGTGCATCGCCTATCATGCATCAGGTTTAGTCTCATTCGAACACATTCTCGAACGCTACACGAACGTGAACCTTCTGTTTCACATTCGAACGCATTCATAAATGCTACTCGAATGCGCATGCATTTGTTTTCAACAGGTCTTATCCCGTTCGAACGCGTTATCAAACGCTATACGAACGCAAACCTTTTTTCTACCGTTCGAACACGTTTACGAACGCTACTCGAACGCGCATGCATTTTGTTTCGTCAGGTCTTGTCCTGTTCGAACGCGTTATCAAACGCCACACAAACGAGAACCTTCTGTTTACCGTTCGAACGCGTTTTTGAACGCTACACGAACTCGCATACACTGAACTGAGTCTTTTTTCATCACATTTCATGCATGATTGCTTCTTGGGAGATTTCTCTTGCATTATGTAATTAACCATGCCATTCCATTAGTGACACTTTTACTGCTACCATCTAGTTGTGTTCTCCGTTGATGTGTTCGTTAGATTGTGTTCAAGCATGATTAGGTCGTCAGTTTGTTACTTGTTCCTTAAGCATGGTTTCGCCGCTAGTACGTTATTCCTCTATGCATGATTCAATTATCTTCTTTCGCAATAGGTGTTCAACTTATGTTTAGGTTGTTATTTATTTTCCGCGTTTGATGATTCAACATATCATGAGATTATTGTGTGATATTGTATGTTTGCCGTTATGATGATTACTTTCATACATGTGAACTTAAAAGTATAATACTCTTGGAAATATGTTGCGTAGATTCGATTAAATTATTGCACAAATCATATCATTACAAGTGGCATAAGTAAGGGACCGTTCCGAACCCAACGGTTTGAGGTCTTCCCTTGTGAAGGGTGAGTGCGGCCTTAAATCATTTTACCGGTTCACACCGGGTGGCAACTCCATGTTATTTCTCCAATTTAGTCCCACATGGGCTATCCCATACTCCCAACCGGGCCGCGAGCCCGGAACAACGTCGTCCAACATCTGTGTCCCATAACATGGTATCAAAAATAGCTAGAAATAATTATGATTAAATTGATATCTTTAATCGCACATAATATAGTATTCATTATGCCATCATCCAATGATGCATAAGATTGACTAGACATCCTAATCAATTTCTCTTTCGACAAAAGGAATCATCATTTACGAAAGATGAATACTATATACAAGAGACACACTAACTGTGAAACAGTTATACTAACTGTCAAACACTTATACTAACTGTCAAACAATTATACTAATTGTAAAATAGTTATACTTGTTGTGTCATTTATTAGATCATATCTAATGCACGACTAATGTAAGTATCTCACAATTCTCTTAGTTTTATATTATATATAAAACTTTATATCGAATATAACAGAGACCACTCTCACTGCAATCATGGAGAAAAAGAAGAATTAGGTAAACCTTTTACCTTATAAAAATCTCTTTATTACCTTAATAATGATAATGTTGTTATGATATATAACACCAAAAAGAAATATGTCCGCTTCAACTAACCCTACTATCATATTTGTTTTCTCTATATTTTGATAAAATCAGACAATCTAACTGTTATCAAAATTAGAGAACACATATTTCTGGAAAACTCATCTAAGTCTACAATAGGCTCTATAAGCTAGTATACTAAACTGTAATTTAGCATAATACAAACTCTAAGGCCATTCCAGAACGAACTCTTCAAATAAAGAAATCACAACGGATCTCTTATCCGAAGAAACCATTCAAAAAACTCCACTTTGTATTCCTAGCTAAAATACACAGTTAAATATCAACATTAACCAATAGATATTTAATTATTCAATTCGTGCGACTAGAGACAAATTTCCTCAGAATCTATAATAGATTACTGAGTATAACTTTTCTCATTGTCACACTATAAATGTCAAACCTTTAATAAGCTCACTTTTCTTTGCTGCGCAAAACATTTGCACATTTTATGAACGATTCATAACGAAAGCTTAATCAAGTTCAAAACTTGATCGTAATAAGCTATGAATAATCTTAGAACTATTGTTTAATGCTAACTTCCAGAATCGATATCAAATATCGCTCCCACTATAAGTTATAGGATAATTTTCTTCGATAAGAAAATATCAAAACCATTAAGTATTAAATACTTTGCAAATGATTCTGACATCTTATTGGACTTATATGAAAGATGTCTAGGGGTCTTTTCATCTTATTAATTATATAGTCCCATTTATAGTTTATCACTCTCATAATTGACTTCAATTAGTCAAGTCTTTTCTACAATGGTCAACATCCGATGTTACACATTAAGTAATAAAATAATTTCATTACTCGGGATCATAGAAAAGATATTCTATCAAATAAAATATAATATTCTATTAAATAGAATAAATGATAAACTTTTTCTTGTACCTCCGAGGCGCAAGTACTTTAAATTATATAACCATGATACAAAAGAAAGATTCAAATCCCAGACTTTTCAAGATTCAAATTTTCTACCTATACGTATCATATACGTAACTGTAGAAATAAATGGAACCTTAATTAAAAGGATGAATTAGTGTTACTGGAGCATATCTCCAAGAGTATTGAAACTAATTCGGTAACACTCAATATCAAACGAATCAAATCATTAACATTCGATTACTCCTACTAACCAATTCCATCACGATGGAATCGTAGAAGAATAATATTGAGTAAGATTCATATCCATTGAATAACCTTAGAAATAATTGCCATAAATTCATATGTTTGATCATATTAAACATCTTTAAACAATTCAAAGACTGACGATGAATTTAAAGATACAATTTTCAAAACTTCAAATCGAATATCTTTGACCCAGTCAAAATATTATATCCACGTTTCATCAAAAATATGTAACTAAGTCATGACAACTCATTGACTAAGTTACGAAGTAAAAAAACTACCTTAAGCAATTTACAATTCATTAAACTACATACATCTAATGTATCATTTTAATAATTCTTCTGGTCCATTGATAATCATTGGTTAAATGAGATTGAATCACATTCCCAAATACAATATTCATTAAATGGATAAGGATATGTAGTGTGATCTCGTATCAGACCATCCTTACCATACGGAATAAACATCTAATACTTAAGTGATAAAATCTCATAAAGCATTGTTCTAAGTTATTTACTTAACCAAATATTTTTCTTAATGTTTATTTCTCCGTCAATGACACTACTAGTCGTATTAAAATATGTAACAATTATTTATATAGAATAAGTAACTATTCAATAGTTGCAAGTTCTGATTTGAAATATCAAAACAATCATTAAAAAATATTTCAAATAACTAGATGAGAGATCTGGTATCCAATACTTATAGTTGTCATATTGGGAGAATTAATAGTCTCTTTACACAACTATACAAATCTCTTTTCTTTAGCTTTATAATTTGCCTTCAACTATTCACAACAATTGCAAATATTTGATTAGCAAATAGTGTCAAACACATTACATCTTAAGGTCACTAAAGTCAAGAAACGTTATTATCAGATAAACAAATACCTAAAGGGGTTTTCTTAATGCCTGTGAAGAATCTTGAGACATTAACCAATTCATGTGAATCTTTACTGCATAAGAACTATTCTCTCTACAAAATTATATCCTAAAACAGATATTTATTTAGATTACCTATCGTGACTTAGTAACTAAGTCACTAACCATCTTGATTTTTCAAGAAAATCAGAACAACAGTTCTCGATGGTTTAGACTAATCTAACAATATCTAAGCTTACTCTTAATCTAAAACCTATTCTAGAAATCTGCAGCCATAAGTGAAGCCAGAAAATATATATAGAAAATATGCATGCAGTGGATTAAAAGTTTAATTCCATCTACACTATAGAATAAGGAAAACATAAGCGGCAATTTTCATAAAATTACACATTGCATTAGTTATGGATTTTTAACCCAACAGTGTCTCCCACTACTCTACGTAATACCGTAATCCCCAACGGAAAATGAGAATTCAATAATTAAATGGAATTCCATAATGGGAAGTGGACCCCAAGAATATATTTCGACTCACAATTTTGACACGTTCTCACCTACGTATATTCACAGGTAGACAACTCATTGTCAATCACACTCACTGTGACTCCTAATTTGGTCCTAACCGTTTCTCATTGTGACAGCTTTGGCATGTTCACAAGAGGTGTATCAAGGCTTCACTTGTCGATGACAAATTCAAGCTACCGATGTAGTCCTGACAGTTTTGGCACGTTCAGGATTTCCATTTTCACTTGAATTTGTCTCTTATCATATAAGTTCTACCGGTGAAAATGAACTACCATCAGCCATAACTGCACAGCTTTGGCATGATACAAATACAACATCAAGAAAACATTCGCATCCGTACTGACAAGGCGGAGCAAGAAACAAGTATTCATAATACTAGTTACTTTAACGTCTTATTTAACAGGGATTTTCCTATTGTCAAACAATCCGAAATTAATCAAATTAATTTCACATGTATGTGGAAATAATATAAGATTAAATATCATATACCAAGCATGAAAAATACAATGGCTATAGGATCAGATTCGCAGCGGAAGGCGCGGTTCAGGCGAAATCGTAACTTTAAAATTTTTAAAGTTACCGAATAAATTATTTATTATCCCATATGAATACTTCATTTATATTTCACCCAAGTATATTTATTCGATATCAAATAATGACGTAATTAATTTAGAAACACCACAAAACTTTTACGAAAATATTTTTTCAAAAATTAGCATAAAATGTGTTTTTGTCCGAACCGACCAACCAATGCACATGGGGGATCCTGAGGTCTGCCCCAATAGTACTTGGGTAGTTCATGGGCTACCCGAACAGTGACCAATTCACTGTTTAGATAGTCGTCACCCGATAAGCCCAAAATTCACCCGGTAACGCCGTTTTTCACCGTTTTCGCATATTTTCAATCCGAAATAATTTTTGACAATTATCCCAATGCCCAATACACATCCAATATATTTAAATAACATATATTTTGTAAAAAATTTCTAGAATTTACAGATTTGATTTGGGTGCCAAAAATATCATTTTTCAAGCTTTAAATCAAATTTTCTCAACATTAATCATATTAATTTTAACACCAATGAAGAACTCAAGAAAAATTATAGGAGTTACAAGAGTGGTCATAACACTCTATAATCACAACCAAGTCATAAAATGACCAAAAGTGTGCTTGTTAACCATTATCAAGCTTACTTTAATTATCATACATGCATATATGCTTCATTCAAGCTTCCAAACTTCTCAACACAAAATAAAGAGAGTAGAAAAATATTTGAACATCATATGTTAAAGCTAAGAACAATAGAAATATTTTTCTATCTAAAAAAAAGATGAAATTACTTACTAATCTTCAAGTTTTCTTTGATTTTCGTCAGCACTTCTTTTTTTTTCTCTCAACCTTTCTTTTATGTATTTTTGGAGGCTTAACCTAATAGAAGCAAATGAAAAATAAAACCCTTATACATGGTAGGGCTATGTCCGAAATTAGCAAGAAAATAAGGAAAATATATTTTCCAATTTTTCCAACAAAATAAAGAAATCAAATCCAATTTGATAACATTTTCCATAAATGTAAAAGTCAAACATTTATACTTTAGTTATTTCCAGATTTAAATATCAACTTAGATATTTTATATTTCAATTACTTTAATTATTTAACAATTAAATAATTAAATAATTAAATAATTAAATAAATATAAATATCTAAATATATGTATTATATTTACTTTAAATAATCAAGTACATATATTAATGATATAAGTCAAATATCTCATTTTGACAATTAATTAATGCGTATTTAATAAAATCATAAATGAAATATAAATATACATTAATTACGAAATGACCGAAATACCCATTATGTATGTATTTTTTGTTTACCCGTTAAACGATTTGAATTAATTCATTTAATCCGATAAAGTATTATGAATAATCTGTATTATTCATAACGTGTTGCCCAAGTGCTCAACGAGTACACTTCATATTGTGAGACTCTCTAAGTTTAAGTTTTTCCGTCACAAAATCAAATTTTGTGTCCATAATTCACCCACTCGTAAATTATGACGACCACGAATAATCTCGCTAAACTATGCAAGTCAATGTCATTGCATACGTATAATCCTTCTGTCACAGGCTATCAATATTATATCAGGGATATAGATAGGAATGTCGAATCCTTTAGGTATAATATAGTCGACTTTGAAATTTAAGATCTCTAAATAACACTTGGAACTCACTTCCGAAGTATATCACGACCATGGATTTACTAGATCGCAAACAAGTACAAGATATCTATGCCTTGTACACGGGACTGACAGATTATGTCTGATACTCACAGAATATCATGAGCATCAGTCATCACCCAATGAGTAGGTGGAGGTCTGATCTAAATAGATCGGTAACGTGACTACCATCAAAGTGTGGAGGATGTCTCATATATCCACAATGGTATCGCAAGTCGAAGGACCACTATGCTACTCAACTCGAGAATATTCCTATTGACATTTGTGTACCATCTATTAGGAAATCTTCGATGAGTCATTCAGTATTTATCAAATAAACACCTACACGTCTATACGAGTCTCCCAAGACTCATGGTTCATTGGGATAAACCATCGGATCAAGTCTCGATTTACGCATGCATTGCATTCTTGTGCGCATGGGCTAACTAGGGTGGATTAAAGGTCCTATATTCGAGGGAAAATGCCTGAAGGCTACCTTACCACAATATTTTTCCGCGCCTTTTGTTATGTCATTGACTTTGTGCATATCATTGTTCTATTCATGCATGTATTGCATTCTAGTGCGCATGGGCTAACTAGGGTGGATTAAAGGTCCTATATTGAGGGAAAATGCCCGAAGGCTACCTTTACCACGATGTTTTGCCGCGCCGGACGGGGTATGCTCGATTGAATGGGAATAAGTTCAATCGGGCACACGGGGTCCTACATTGTGCATCTGTGTATGTGTGTGCATCGCCTATCATGCATCAGGTTTGGAAACTTGATAAGTGCGGTTTATGATAAGTGCGGTTTATACCTACTAATTCATGCACTCTTAGCTTACTATTTTGTTAGATTCCGGGTCATTTAATGTATTTTGTAGTTTATTTTATATTTTATTGGTAGGAAGCATTAGGACATGGATCTTGGAGATATTGTAGGTGTTTTGGGACCTTACGGACGCGACAGAAGCACGCGGGAAAGGCTGGATCGCAAAAATCAGCAAGCCAGAAAACGTGATTGGCATCGCGACGCCTCTTCAGAATGCTACCATAGTAATTTCCCATGAGTTGGGCTTCGTGATGCCACTTCCGGCGTTGCGACGCTGCGACAGAAGCCCAGAAACATCAGAAATTGATATTTTACATGTCCAATGATTCCAGGACTTCCCTATAAATATAGATGCTCGTCTAAAACCCTAAAGAGGAGGCTAATACACAACTCAAGAGTTCAAAACACATATTTTTAGAGAGATCCAAAGAGAAAGATTGAATAGCGACAAGAGGAGACGAATGTGGTGACGTCCGAAGACGAAGAGATTCAATTCAGGTTTAATCTTCTAGTTTCTTCATTTAACTCTAATGATTTCTACTAGATTCATGACCATGCTTTCATTGTTTTATTATTTGGTCATGAACTAACTCTATTATTCTAGAGGATGATATAGCCAATGCTTGAACCTATGTGTTGCTTGTCAATTTGATTATTATGAAGTTTTAAATTAGTTTATTTATATTCTCTTGCGTTTAATGCTTCTAGTTTACTGGTCATAAATTAAGATGATAAATGTTTAGAATTTATCGCTTGGGAGAGAGGGATTTTGAATAGGATCTAGAGAATATAACCTCAGAGTTTTATAGAGTTCGGGAGAATCTATAATTCTTTTGAATTCATTAACAAAGAATCACAAAGCATAATGAGTTTTAATTATTAGATTTTTATAGGGATAAAAAAGTCTGTAATTAATAATATTTTCACTATTTCTCGGGAGAGGGAGTGGAATACTTTAGGATTATTGACTTATAAAAAATGCAACTGAATAAGGATTGAATGGCATGACAAATACAAAGGGGATAGCTAGGTGAAATCAGACACTAGAATCTCTTTCTTCTTGGATTATCTTTAGCAAACGTTTTACTATCTTGTTTATTTAGTTTTTAATCTAAATTTAGTTATTTTCTGAATAAAGTTAGGATTATCAATTATAGTACTTAGTGTGAGTTGAATACAATCCATGTGGGTTCGACAATCTTTCATTTATCTTTACTAAAACTTGACACCATACATTTGTGGTACGATATAAAATATCGCAACAAGTTTTTGGCGCTGTTGCCGGGGATTGTTAATTTAATCACATTAATATTGTTACCAAATAACCTTAGCTTTAATTTAGATTTTTATTTTATTTATTATTATTATTATTATTGTTATTTTTATTTTGGTACTTTTTCTTGTCTTTCTATGCTTCAGTGAATGCGAAGATCCATAAGTCTTGACTCGCTTATGTTTAATCCTGAAATAGAAAGAACAACGAGGAGACTAAGGAAAGAAAGGAAAATTGAAAAAGAAGCAATGACAGCTAAAAATATAGAGAATAACCCATGCTAGGTGGCAATACGAGATCACATTAAGCCAATCATTGATGATAATTATTCCGGGATTGCCCATCAACCAATCAACGCCAACAATTTTTAGCTGAAACCCACATTGACCAACATGGTGCAAAAGAACCAGTTTGGGGGTTCAGCTGTATAGGATCTCAACGTGTATTTAAGGATGTTCTTGGAGATGGCAGATACCATAAAGATGAATGGTGTGAATAAAGACACCATCAGGCTACGCTTGTTCCCATTCTCTTTAAGGGATAAAGCGATGGGTTGGCTGTAATCTATTCCGACGGGGAGCATCATGACATGGATGGATATGACTATAACATTTCTTACGAGGTTCTTTCCACCAACTAAATCAGCCCAATTGAGAACATAAATTAGCATATTTAGGCAATTGGAGACTGAGAATTTGTATGAAGTCTGGGAGCACTTTAAATATCTACTTAGGAGGTGCCCACAATATAATTTTAAAGACTGGGTTCAGATTCAATTATTCTATAATGGGTTGAATGGTCCAAATAGGACCATAGTCTATGCAACTGCTGGAGGAGTTCTAATCAAGAATTTGCGGAAGATGCATATGCTTTATTAGAGGAGATGGCCATCAATAACTTCCAATGGCTAAGTGAATGCATTACTGTGCCAAAGGTGGCTGGTATATATGAGGTGGATCCTATTGTTGCACTTACAGCTCAAGTGTCATCCCTCACGACTCTTCTAGCAACATTGACCACTCAAAAGGGCCAACCATCTATTGAAGCTGGTGTGGCTAATATAATGATCTTACCTAAAGGAGGATATGAGCAAGCCCAATATGTGAACAATTAGAACTTCAAAAATTTTAGAGGCAATCCCATGCCTAACCATTATCATCCGAACTTGTCATATGTTAACACAGAGAATGTCTTGCAACTTTCGTCTGGCTTCAACAATCAAAGATCAGAGCAGAAACCTTCCTTAGAAGATCTCATGAGCACATTTGTTGCTAAAACTTCAGAGAGGTTTGAGAAGAATGAGTCGAGGCTGAACAACATTGAAACACATATAGGCAATATAGGGGCAACGATAAAGTCCTTAGAAGTGCAGATTGGGCAGATTGCTTATTCCATAGCCAATCAACAGAAATGGGTGTTTCCTAGTAATACCGAAGTCAACCCCAAAGAGTAGTGTCAAGCCATAACCCTCAGGAGCGGAAAAGAGATTAAAGACACCTCTTAGGACTTAGGTAGTAAAGAAAAAGAAGCGGCATTTCATGACGAAACAGTAACAGAATAAGAGAACAGTACAATAGCTCCTCCATATAAACCACCTAATATCCCAAAGACACATTTGCCATATCCTCAACGCTTTCAAAGGAAGAAATTTGATAATCAGTTTGCTAAATTCCTTGACATCTTCAAAAATATCCATATCAATATCCCATTCGTAGATGCATTAGAACAGATGCCTAACTATGCGAAGTTTATGAAGGAGATGATGTCCAAGAAGAAGAAGCTGACTGATTTTGAAATAGTAGCACTCACAGAAGAGTGTAGTGCTATCATACAGAAAAAGCTCCCTCCGAAGCTGAAGGATCATGGCAGCTTTTCAATACATTGCACTATTATGAATCAATATTTTGGTAAGACACTGTGTGATTTAGGGGTAAGTATCAATCCCATGCCATTATCCATCTACAAATAGTTGGGCATAGGTGAGGCGAAGCTAACCACAGTGATATTGCAGCTAGCAGATAAATCCCTCACCTACCCGAGAGGAATAGTAGAGGATGTGTTGGTTAAGGTGGATAAATTTTACTTTCCTGTTGACTTCATTGTTCTTGATATGGAAGAGGATCATGATGTTCCAATCATCATTGGAAGACCTTTCTTGGCAACAGGCAGAGCGGTCATTGATGTGCAGAAAGGTGAATTGAAAATAAGAGTTCAAGATGAAGAAGTCACCTTCAGTGTTTTGAAAGCCATGCCAAGTCCTCAAGGTGATGAAGAATGTCAAAGGTTAGACATTGTAGAAAAGGGAGTTGCAGTAGATGATAACCATTAGTTAGACGTATCTCCATGTATTCTAGCCAACACACGGGGTGAACCCACAGTTAACCCAAACAAAGAAGATTCTCCACAGCTAAAACTGAAATCGATCCCAAAGCGCCGCAAAAAGAGGAAATCCAAAATTAGTGCTCACTTGAAGATGATCTCTGGAAAGCTAAAAAAGTGGTCAAGTCAATTTTACCATATGTGTAGTCAACAATTTCAACCATCAGTGGACCCTGGAGGACCATCCAAGGATAAATTGCCACAGCCTGCCATGCTATCTTTTTCATGTCATAACAACCGGTGGATACTAAAGAAGAAGGCAGATGAGACTACCCGGTCCGCTACATTGAAGCCACCGTGGCTATTTGGGTGGTTGCGTCTGGCTGAAGACGTTAAACTTAGTACTAGCGGGGAGGCAACCATTGCATTTTTTTTCATTTACTTTATTTTTATTTTTATTGTGTTATTTGTTTGTTTATTAGTTTGGACGTTATTTATATAGGTAGCATGAACCATACAACTTGCACAACCAAATTCTGACCAGTATGAGCCTGATCAACTCCATGCATTGTATGGTTGTTCCTCACTTTTGTTTCTTTATGTTTATCTTACATTGAGGACAATGCAAGTTTTAAGTTCGGGGGTGTGTGCATATAGCGATAGTTCCTACTATTTAAAAAAAAATAATTTGTTGTTTTTATTTTTAATCCTTAATAGTAAAACATAAGTCTAATGATGAATTTTATTTACTTTAGATGAAATCTTAGAAACGATAAGTTCCCAATTGATTTTTATCTGATATCTTGAGTAGTTAATCTAGGTTAGACTCGTAAGCACTTAATAATAGGTTTTTAGCAGTAAGAACCTAGGTAGTTGACAAAGTGACTAGTTGAAGAAATTTCTTGCTAATGAATGACCATTTTCTTAGATGTCTATCTCAATTTGCTAGTGTTATGATGTATAGTATGGTTAAAAATAAAAGAAAAAAATTGATTGAAAAATAATGAAAGCAAGAGAAAAGAAAGAAAAAAAGAAGAAGTTAAACCACCTATAACCGATAAGCGTGAAGCTACCCATGGGCGAGTGTTAGGACCACCATGAGGAGAAATGCTACCTTAAAGGGTAAATGTGTTGGAAAAAATGAAAAAAGGAAAAAGAAGAAAAAATCCATACCATACTTAGCAACGAAAGGCAAATACAGAGAACTTTTGAGATATCTAGGTTGGTTTGACCTATCGGATCTCAATTTTTGAGATGAAATCATTGAGTTGGGTTACTTAAGAGTCGATGTAACGACCGTGAATCCTGACTACTGACACACTGTGAGATGTGTTGATTTTTCTAAGGTCCCAAGATCAAACAAGACATGAAAACATGCGTGAATACACCAACGAAGATAGCGGAATACTTACATTGATCGGTTATGTCGATTTGAAGACGAATCATGCCCAAAAACGCACTGCCTTTGTAAGCCCACTGCAGCAGTCCATGCTCACTGTCTTGGCAGTTTCGGGTCTCAAAACGAAGCTCCAAACTCCGTCGGATGAATCCCGCCTCATGGGTGAACCTCCCTACCACCTTCGCAAGACTCGTAGTGTGCTAGCACTTGCGGTTTTCACCATGAAAACCCAACCCTTGCTCCCCTAAAGTCACGCCCAAACTGGTTAAAAACCAGTGAAGAATGGCCACCATTGCCGTGAGAGGAAGAGAGAATTTTTGTGAGAGATTGAATTTTGTGTTGTATTAAAATGATTTACCAAAAATCAATTTATATTTATGCCATAATATTTATTAAATTAATAATAAATTTATGACACAAAACATGCAATGGCTTAGAGTGTCAAACACTCAAACTCCATGCAATGACATTGAGTGCAATGTACACAATCTACATGCAAAGCATTAGAATGACATGTGTCATGTGGGCCCCACACGTTTCCAAATGAAAGTGGGCCCACGTGCACTCACGCGTTCGGGTTCGATATTTCCGAAATACCGAGCTTTCGTCGCGACGTTAATTCAATCGAATTTAAATAAATAATTGCGCCTGGCGAAATTATTATTTACGTCGCTAACGAATTAATTCTAAATTAACTCGTTTGCCCGAATAAAATCTAATTTTAATTCCGCGTCGAAATCTAATTTCGTCTAATATATCGAATATATTAATTCATCGATCAATTCCAAATTAATCGTTCTCTCTCTTTAGACGACATTTTATCCCGGATAAAATATCTCCGTTATTAATCCTAGATTAATTTTCTCTCTCTTCGTATAATCCCAATGATTATAAGAGTGCGAGTTGTGCGTCATCGGTGGATTATCGGGAAGCGACCCATGAGATCCCCGGATTATCTGGCAGTAAATACGGTCGTCGGAGTATCCGAATCACGTACGTACCAAGTACTACGTTCTACCGATTTACGAGACAAGGTCGACTCCTAGCAAAGCACCAAGTCTACCTAATTCCCAATTCTCCGGACATATCCATTTAAGAATATTAAGATCTGTATCAAGCGTAGTATACTAATGTATTGTGTATATCGGCCCAGTATCGGATAGTCACGTGCTAGGGCTGGGGCTGGATAAGTGTCTGCCCCGTCCGAAACACATATCGGATGTCTGGTAACTAGTCTCTATAATCGGATATTCATGACCTGGTCATAATATCACGATTGGATGCGCATCTCTTAAGAGCACTAATACCGTATCCTGCGTGACATCATCTCCAATATGACTGGAGTGATACTTCCGTCTTGACATCACATCCAATACACTACGATTCTCAATATACCCGGCATTGGCGTACACAGAACCGGTTACAGTCCTAGACGACCTCAACTAAAGTATATCGATTGTCGTAAGCATTAGCGATGTAAGTCTCAGGTTAAGACTATACACACCTACCTTGATTTCGGCCTCCCATAGACACATATTCATAATACCAATGGGATTCCGAGGGGTCTATCCAGAGCGAAGCTGTTTCCCGTACCATCGGTGAAACACGACCTCCTATCGCACTTGCATAAGTATCCAACACTTATATATATGAGAACTATGCCGTTGTGCCCTCACAACGCACACAAGTGCAATACTAGCCTATTCCGCATTATCAATGTCCAGTCTCGATAATACTACGGCTAGGGATATTTAATGATTAATCCTTTGTGGACTGATACTGTCTCATATCATCTCAATCCAGGAACTAATCATAGGGACCTCTTTTATTTATATATCTATGGTGATCTAATCACAAATGATGAGAGTGCAATTTCCTTGTCACATAGTTAATTTGCTACAACAACACAATGATCTGTGCAAATAGTGACCTATGGGTCATTTTGTCCAACAATCTCCCACTTGGCACATAGCCAGTCACTCGAGTGTCTAACACCCGAACTATGTATAATTCGCTCAAATTGCTGAGGAAAGGTTTTCGTCAGCGGATTTGCTTAATTATCGTCTGACGCGATTTACACGATCATCACATCGCCACGATGTATGATCCGAACGAATCAGATGATATAGAAGTATATATCTGGATCGTTGATGAGACCTTTAATTCTTTAGCCTGTGCTGACGCCTAGCTCAGCTGCTAACAGAATATATCTAATCTAATTAGATTTATTATCGATCCAAATGGCTTCTATTGCTGCCTCAGCTGCAGCAATAATCCACATTTGTTGTTTATTCGGCAGCAGTTATCTTGCTCGGAATATTTCCAGCATCATTGTCCCGTTATTCAAACTTTATAGTACCGCAGTATTTAATCGTTTGGAAACTTGCTGCAGTGATCCCAGTCACTTCAAGTTCTCCTTCTCCATAGTAAAAGAGCATCTTTAGTTCTCAGAGATACTAACAGATGTTCTTAACTTCAATCCAGTGACTATCACTTGGATTGACCCGATTGTGACTCCATATGCTCGAAGCGTATGAGACACCCCATCAAGTACATTTTAAATGTATAATTTCCCAGAGAGTGTTAACAAACTCCAAATCTATCCCAGTAGATCTTTATTCCCTGAATAAAGGTTGTTACTCCACTCCCCAGAATTCTACGGAGAATTTCTATTGAAAGAATATCTATGAAAGCCAAGCTTTCACCAATTGCTTTATGGGAATTTCACTGTCAGTGCGCTCTCCCACTAACCTCCTTATATACACAAGAATTATTTCCTTTTGAGTTAAATCATAAACCATTATGATTATTTCAGAACGTCAGTTCCAAGAACCTTATGCTTGCTTTGATCCAAACATGGATCGAATAACCCGCAAACCTTGTTTGTCGGTTATACAAAATCGTCAGGATGTTGTAAACATCCTCCAAAAGGTTTCCTTTTCAGGAAAGAGATTTTGATTTGTAACTGACATATTTCATAAATGAAATATACAGTTATCAACAAGCATCTTCAAAATGGACTTACCATGGCAACAGGTAAAAGGTTGAACCGTTATTAACACAATGTTGATAACGATACCTTTCCGTCAAAAGCCTAGCAGCTTTGTAAGTTGGTATGTTGTCATCCATGTATGTCTTCCTTGAAGACGTATAATGTACCATAGGCACAACGCCTTGTGGTACAACAACTAGTATCCATAATAGTCGTTATACATGGAATCCATTTCGGACTCATGGCACTTTGCCATAACAGGGAGTCGATACCTTGTATCACTTCCTCATAACGTAGTCGCATGGTACACCTCCATAAGATTGACATCTTAATGAGGTTAGATCAGAAACCCATACCCTAGGTTGTTTTCTGACTCTATCCGATCTACCCGATTTCTTGTGTATTTGAAGATTAATGGTACAGATTCATCATAGATGAATTGTTTGTGTTCCATTAAGGACTTCGTGCTATGAATAGTATTACTCCGATTTTCATTGAGTATCACTATCCTCCCACTGACCACTGCATATCGGTATTCCTCTCTCTCAGGAAAACCGCATGGTGAGCAACAATCACATTGTTCTCATGTGGGATTTATAAGTACTATACTTATGGTTTCCCTTAGGATAACCTATATTGGCACTAATCCAATTTGGGTTCTTAGTTTGGTATCATCCAAACTTTATGCCTGGCATACCCAAATTATCAGGAATGAGAAACCTCGTTTCTTTCCTGTTCATATCCTATATGATATCTGTCAAACAGATTTATATGGAACCTTATTCTAAATAAGTTTTGCACTGTTAATACATATCCTGTAGAAGGAAATAGTAGCTCAGAGCGACTCGTGATAAACCTTATCATGTCCAACAAAATTCGTTTTAGTTCAGACACACCGTCTAACCGACGTGTCTCGGGAGGAGTCCTCACATGAAAGAACACCGTACTCTTTCATTTATATATGAAACTTACTGCTTAAGTATTTTCCATTTGGGTCTTACCGTGGCGGAATAACACTATAGCCGATCTGTTTTTTTTCTTCGTGTCGAAACTTCAAAAGTTTCTGATCTGTGTTCTTCAAAAGAAACACATAACCACAACGTGATGCTACATCCGTTAAGGTCACGAAATATTCATGTTCACATCTAGCCTAGCTAGATATGGGCCCACTTACTTCACCATGAATAGGGCTAACAGATCGGTGGCCCTTTTACTATTACCAAGTAAATAGTATTTTAGGTTTTTAACCTAATAAACTAGATTCGTAGACCTTATTTGAATAGTCAAATCAGTCCTAGTACCCACTCTTCAAAAGTGTGGATATACGAGTCTCGTTTAATTGTGTCCCAGACAACAATGCCACAAATAAGTCTCTATTGATCAAATCAATTTGAGCTATTTATTTGTCATTTATATGTTTGAGATTTTATTTATATTCAAAATATAAATTATGTTATTTACATCTAATGTATTTATCTCAGTATCATCTTTATATAATGAACACTTTAGTGTTCTAGAATATAAAGGTTTTATCCGCATCGGATTAAACACTGATATAGAGATAATGTCTCTAGTCAAACTAGTTACATTATAACATTTCCTAATTTAAGTACACACCCGAAGGGTAGTTCCTAAACTTAGGTATCTACGGTCGAAACACAGCGACTTTCGTCCCGTTTCCAATTCGCAGAGAAATCTCGGCTTGAAGCCAGTATCCAGCCCACAGCGGATTCTGAACGTCAATACATATATGTATTATGTACCACACTAAGTATTTAAAATCCAATTTTAATACTAGTAGTAAACATAACTTTGACAAATATTTTTAAAGTTAGAGCCTCTCCCTATCTTTAATTCCTTCGTGTCTTCCATATCCAAATGGTAGTCACTTTGGGATATGTCAATTACCTTTTCAATATTTCACAAACCTTTGGCCAAGCCTTGGGTTTTAGAATATCGAAATGATGTGCACCTTGTGCTACATGCCCAATTGCAAACTTTGACTTTTCTCCACTAGAATGGTCAATTAATTGCAATTTTAATACTTTAAATCTAAAGATAGATTTATGATAAGTATAATAATTAAGCACTAAAGTCATCATCACATAAATCTTCCAAAGATTTTATGCTCTACTATTTGCTTAATTATGGGCTTAGTAATAATAAGTTATTTTATCAAATAAATTAACCTATTATTTATTCCCAATATGAAAATTAAATCATTTAAAGCTTTTAATCCAATGATTTTAAATATTCAACTTTTCAATTCTTTCTTGATTTCAATAGTCCAACTATTAAATCAATTTAATAAGGTACTATTTATTATAATGATTACAATAATCCAATTATTTAATCAACTATAATTTTAATATTGATTACTATAATCTAATTTAAAATCAACTATCATTTTAATTCAATTATATTGATTACTATAATCCAATTAAAATCAACTATATATTGAATGAGTTTGTATATAGTCCAACTATATATATTTTTAAAAACAACATAAAATATTAGTCCAACTAATACTTTTGATTAATATGACGAGTAAAATAAAATGAGCGTGTTTAGCGAGTATTCGAACGAATGTTGCAAATTCAATACTTCTTGCCTCCCACTATTTTTCGTCGAGCCTCTAACCCTCTGTCGAGTACTCGGGAACCGTGTTTCCTAGTGGGCTAGGATCCCGTTAAATATCACACAATCTTGACTTTGGCCAACAAATTGTATGATAATTAACTAGGTAGATCTCTAAGATCAATTGGATCTATCCAACTCCTAGATCCAGTAGGTGGACATCCAAGTCCTAAACATATATCTTATATATGCCTATATATCCAATATATACCCTAACCTTTTCCTCTGAATCAACTAGGCCTTGGCTTTGGCACAACAAACCTAGTGATCCCAGTCAAGCGCGGACCCATTGACATGGAAGCTTCGTAATCAATGTCAATGGACAAGAAGTGGTCTTGACTTTGGCCAACAAACCACAACTTGGACACGACACCGATATGGAACAAAGCCTCGTGATTAAAACACATCTTCGAAGGACAAGGGCTTGACTTTGGCCAACAACCCCTGCCAATCTCGGATCTTGAGTAAGAATCACTCAATGGAAGGAAATAAACGCTTGATATTTAACGAGGGTTTTTCGCGTGCAAATTGGCTACCAATTTAATTATCTTTGTTAAGGTCTCATCATCATACACCCTTAAACATGCATTCTAAATACATAATAAAGCGAGTATGAAATAAAATAATAATGATATGCGGATGGATACTTAACACATTGATCCTAGATCAAATCTCTCCCTTTCTCACTCAAGCTAGCACTAGTATTACTTCTACCCGTTAAACTACACTTTCTAAAGAAACCTCATATACATAGAGGGGAATAGGTGAGAAGAGAATACAAAGAGAAAGAAGGTGATAAGGCTGGACACGCAGGTCCAATTTAATAAATCGAATTTATTACAACAATTTCTAAAATTGCCCACCCGACTAATATCCATCCGATATACATTATTCATTCAACACAACCACGTATTCACACACATAAGCATGCTATCAATCAATCTAATCAAATTAATTAATCTGATAATTAAGTGATCATCCAATGTTCAAACAACAATTTGATTTTGTTCGAGTCAAACTCGTTTTTGCGAATAAGTACTTAAAGTACGAATTCATGAATTAAATTAAACTACATCATTAAATCTAATTTAACATGTATTTAATACTAATTCATTATTCAATTCCAAATTAAATATTACACTTTTATTCAATAAACCTTTCCGATTTAAATTCCAAATTTAATCGTAACGCGTCTCAAAGACCGATTAACGTCCAACGTCAATTCAATTAAAGTCAATGGGCTTTTGATTGATTTCTTAAGGCGTGGACTTTTGGTCAACTCGGGTCAAACCGATAACCAAAGTCCAATCCGGGATTTACCCCATAAGCCCATAAATCAATCTTGGCCCATTAGGCCCAATTGAACTTTAAAGGTTCATTAAGTCGCATTTGGGCTTTATGGTCAAGGTTTTGGGCCCAATTGGATCCAATCCATTTGGCCTAAACCAAACTTGATAAATCAAGCCCAATAGGCCCAAATACAACATTTAAATCCAATTTCCAAATTAGGCCTAAATAATTAAATTCAAAAAATCCAATTTTCCCAATTTAATTACCAAAGTGTATTACATGATCAATCAACTAAATCAACATTTCTAAAACACCATATTAGTCCAATTAATCATGCTTGATTCATTATTAAATGTCCAACACACAAATTGAAAAATCAAACCCATCTACATGCTTAAAGGTCTCTCGGCCAAGGGAGTGATTTCATGTCCAATTCGGTTTCAATCCAATTAATCCGCAATCGACATTAAATACATATCCCGAATGATTTCCAATACATCCAATTATCAAAATCAAAATTTACCAAGACATTAGGGCATTAGTCACATTCGGCCAACTCAAAGATTTTGGGGTTTTTGTCCAATTCGAAATCCAATCCAATCCGATTCAAATTAACATCAACCTAATCGATTCTAACTCATCAAATGAATTAAAAAACAAAAAATCCAAGATCCCAAAATCATCAAACCATTCGGCCAAGGACAATATTTTGGGGAAAACAATTCCAAATCATTTTTCATCAAATTAGTCCAACCAAAATGAAATTAAACATGTTATAAACATACTCAAACAAACAATTTATTCAAATCATGCTCAAATCACATTTACCCAAATTTTAAATCCCTAAAATTTCATGCTTGCAACATTAGCTCTGATACCATTGTTGATTTTTCTAAGGTCCCAAGATCAAACAAGACATGAAAACATGCGTGAATACACCAACGAAGATAGCGGAATACTTACATTGATCGGTTATGTCGATTTGAAGACGAATCATGCCCAAAAATGCACTGCCTTTGTAAGCCCACTGCAGCAGTCCATGCTCACTGTCTTGGCAGTTTCGGGTCTCAAAACGAAGCTCCAAACTCCGTCAGATGAATCCCGCCTCATGGGTGAACCTCCCTACCACCTTCGCAAGACTCGTAGTGTGCTAGCACTTGCGGTTTTCACCATGAAAACCCAACCCTTGCTCCCCTAAAGTCACGCCCAAACTGGTTCAAAACCAGTGAAGAATGGCCATCATTGCCGTGAGAGGAAGAGAGAATTTTTGTGAGAGATTGAATTTTGTGTTGTATTAAAATGATTTACCAAAAATCAATTTATATTTATGCCATAATATTTATTAAATTAATAATAAATTTATGACACAAAACATGCAATGGCTTAGAGTGTCAAACACTCAAACTCCATGCAATGACATTGAGTGCAATGTACACAATCTACATGCAAAGCATTAGAATGACATGTGTCATGTGGGCCCCACACGTTTCCAAATGAAAGTGGGCCCACGTGCACTCACGCGTTCGGGTTCGATATTTCCGAAATACCGAGCTTACGTCGCGACGTTAATTCAATCGAATTTAAATAAATAATTGCGCCTGGCGAAATTATTATTTACGTCGCTAACGAATTAATTCTAATTTAACTCATTTGCCCGAATTAAAATCTAATTTTAATTCCGCGTCGAAATCTAATTTCGTCTAATATATCGAATATATTAATTCATCGATCAATTCCAAATTAATCGTTCTCTCTCTCTTTAGACGACATTTTATCCCGATAAAATATCTCCGTTATTAATCCTAGATTAATTTTCTCTCTCTTCTGTATAATCCCAGATTATTCAAGAGTGCGAGTTGTGCGTCATCGGTGGATTATCGGGAAGCGACCCATGAGATCCCCGGATAATCTGGCAGTAAATACGGTCGTCGGAGTATCCGAATCACGTACGTACCAAGTACTACGTTCTACCGATTTACGAGACAAGGTCGACTCCTAGCAAAGCACCAAGTCTACCCAATTCTCCGGACATATCCATTTAAGAATATTAAGATCTGTATCAAGCGTAGTATACTAATGTATTGTGTATATCGGCCCAGTATCGGATAGTCACGTGCTAGGGCTGGGGCTGGATAAGTGTCTGCCCCGTCCGAAACACATATCGGATGTCTGGTAACTAGTCTCTATAATCGGATATTCATGACCTGGTCATAATATCACGATTGGATGCGCATCTCTTAAGAGCCTAATACCGTATCCTGCGTGACATCATCTCCACTATGACTGGAGTGATACTTCCGTCTTGACATCACATCCAATACACTACGATTCTCAATATACCCGGCATTGGCGTACACAGAACCGGTTACAGTCCTAGACGACCTCAACTAAAGTATATCGATTTTCGTAAGCATTAGCGATGTAAGTCTCAGGTTACTAGAACACCTACACTTGATTTCGGCCTCCCATAGACACATATTCATAATACCAATGGGATTCCGAGGGGTCTATCCAGAGCGAAGCTGTTTCCCGTACCATCGGTGAAACACGACCTCCTATCGCACTTGCATAAGTATCCAACACTTATATATATGAGAACTATGCCGTTGTGCCCTCACAACGCACACAAGTGCAATACTAGCCTATTCCGCATTATCGATGTCCAGTCTCGATAATACTACGGCTAGGGATATTTAATGATTAATCCTTTATGGACTGATACTGTCTCATATCATCTCAATCCAGGAACTAATCATAGGGACCTCTTTTATTTATATATCTATGGTGATCTAATCACAAATGATGAGAGTGCAATTTCCTTGTCACATAGTTAATTTGCTACAACAACACAATGATCTGTGCAAATAGTGACGCTAT
Source organism: Zanthoxylum bungeanum (assembly GCA_019454045.1). Taxonomy (NCBI): domain Eukaryota; kingdom Viridiplantae; phylum Streptophyta; class Magnoliopsida; order Sapindales; family Rutaceae; genus Zanthoxylum; species Zanthoxylum bungeanum. The sequence goes on from SKCR01000098.1 coordinate 70,789, forward strand.
GGGTCATTTTGTCCAACAAGATGAGTGTCATATAATATAAATTATGATTGGAAACATATACTTCGTGAGATAACTATCGGTAAATTCTTCGAGAATCTAATATTAGCGTTACGATGTTCCACTACGGATAGCATATGGTATTTGGGCCGTATATTTCTCATACGAATTCGAATTTTTATATAATTTATATCGTCAAAAACCTGAGACCGAGATCTATAATTTCCATGTTGAACATTTTTCCAAATTCGGAACAGAAATAGATCAAAATGTAAGTAAAAAAATTTTGGATGAATAGTACCGTGAACTTATCTAGAAAAATCTCCAACATTCTCCAAATTTCTATAATTTTCTACACCATTCCAAATATCAAACAACTCCTTGTATATAAAGGAGTACTATTCAAGATTTCCCAAAATTAGAGAAAAGAAAGAAAGGAAGGAAGAAGTAACGTGGGAGAGAGGAAGAAGAAGAAGAAGAGAAGAGAGGAAAGAAAGAAAGAAGATGAAGCAAGGAATAGCATGGATCTCCTTGGAGGGCTTGAAAGATGAAGAAAATCAAAGAAAGAGTGGTAAGAAAATTATGACCCAAGTTGAAATACTTGAGCTTTAATATTTTGATAATTATAGTGTGTTAAGAGCGTGGGTATGATGATGATTAAAAGGTTTATAAGTATGAAGATATTTGATGATTGAGTAGGAATTGAATTAGGGAATTGAGTTAATTAGGGGCTTTAAGATTTAAGGAATTTAAAGATTGTTTTAATTATGTTATATGATTGGTTGGATATGTTTTGGCATTGAGAATAATATAAATTTTTATGTTGGAGATTGGTGAAGTTAGTTGCTTGTGTGGAGCATAAGGTTTAAGTGTTAAGGAGATTGAGTGAAAGCATCATGTTTATACCAGAATTTTGTCTTGCGTCACAACGCAGGCCCCTCCGCGTCGCGATGCAATCTGGGAATTTTCCCAGGAATGCTTCAGGTTCTTTACGCGTCGCGATACGAAGGGGGCATGCATCGCGATTCGCACGGAAAAATTCAGGGCACATTTCTGGTTGATTTGCATCGTGACGCGCACTGCCTTGCGTCGTGATGCGCGATCAAAAAATGGCCCAATTCAGTTTCAAACCATCCCAGTGTCACCCGAACACGTTAAGAGGTTACCCTATAAGCCCCGTATCAACTCGTATGCACTTATTACATCACGATATGTATACAATATCCATAAAGTGATAATGCTTACTTGAATAAGCAAACCTTAGCCTAATTCCAAGTGCGTTCCTTAGTTCAATTATAATTTAGTTTATTCATTGTAGATTATCGCATGAACCGGAGTTTTCTCAGTAAGCGAGTAATGCATGCCAGATTCCAACCAGTGAGTGGACACTCTTCTCTAAATTTATTTTCATTTTATTGTTTTGATAATAGACTTACTTTTACGCTTTAGGGCTTTAGTTGATTTTTCATTACTATAATTTCATGAAAGATTATGCTCTATGAAATGTTTGAGAAAAGAAATATTTTCAGAATTTGATTTTATGATTTTCGGGACATGGGGAAAAACCCACCCCAGTATGTAACTTGAGATAGCCTGAAATTGACGTACATAGGACATGTGCACATGTAGAGGACTGGGGGGATGACGATACATAACGCCACATATCCTAGTTCAGGGATAGAGGAACGACGATACGTAACGCCCCTAGACCCTAGATTCAGAGCTTGGTGGGTAGCATAGATCCGCATCCCCAGTTCTAGTTCTGTGGCTTGTGGACGGCGATACGTAACGCCCCAAGACCACCAGTTTCAGGGACAAGAGTGGCATGCTTTGGTGGACGGCGATACGTAACGCCCCAAAGTCATGGTTTTGCATTCCTAGCTCCGGATAGGCGTATGGGGGGATGGCGATACATAACACCCCCATGCGTCAAGTTTTTCAGATACAGACCAGCTTTCAGATTTCAGATTTTCAGTATACAGTTTTCAGAAATGAGATTTAGAAATATTTTTTAGAAACCAGAGCTTCAAAAATAGTTTTCAGAAAGATGAGTTTTATAAAAAGAGATTTCAGACGCAGAATTAGAAAAGATTTTTCTTATAATGATTTCTTATTGCACTTTTCTTTTAAAATTAAATGTTTTGATATTAGTATTTCAGTTTTTTGTCCATTCACTTAGGTCGTACAATGATCTAACCCCCACTCCCAGTTTCCTTATTTTGCAGGTTTTCTTGGAGGACGAGCTCGGGAGAGGGGATATTGATGCAGTCACTAGGGTCGGAGTCCACCAGTACGAGTCAGAGATAGAGTGAGAGTCCAGTCTGAGTCAAGTAAAGTCATGTACTAGTATATGAGTTATGTGTCTTTAAGTATAAAGTTATTGAAGTTAAGTTTGTATGTTAAGTTGTAAGATTGGGCAACGGTCCCATATATATGATATATATATTTAATTAAAGAAAAGATAGTTAGTAATTGAATGGTAGTTATCAGAGTTAGAGGCTTATGGGGTTAGTACGGTATATCCCATGCCGGTAACATCTCTCGAATTGGGGATGTTACAAAGATGGTATCAGAGCATGGTCTAGGAAGTCAGTGACTGCAGTGGGTAGAGTGTTGGGGTCTTATATATGCAGTATGTCCGGGATACCCGTATATGAGGCACTGCCTCTCCAGTATCCGATCCTCGAGTATGTCCTCAAAGTTCCACAGACATGTTAATAAGCATTCCCAAGGCTACCTAAGTTTTTTCCAAATAAGTAACCCTTATTCTTATTCCAGTCACGAATCATTCCATAATTATTCAAGATTAAACTGAGCTACGAACCTAGGAAATACAAGTACTGAGGATAGTTACGTAGTGAAGTGGGCATATAAAGCTATAAGAAAGAAATAAAGGATGTATAGAAGCTTGAACAGCCAGAGACAAAGAAGTAAAGAGATAAAAAGAAATAGTAAGATTCTAAAGATACTCACATAGGAAAGTAGAAAGAGAAAGAGAAAGCTAGAAAGGAAAAATAGGAAATATACCTAGATGTTCAAGTAACCAGAGATAATAAGGGGAAATATGCAAAAGTAGATGAGAAAGAGAAAAGCTAGAAGAAAAGTAACGAAAGATGTAAGTGTAAAAGCAACCAAATGTGAGAAGAGATAGAGATATAGAATCAGATCAATAAGAAAATACCAGAATCTATAGTAGTAAAAAGAATGGAAAGAGCCCGAGCAAGTACTAAAGTGCCTAGTAGAAGCGAGATTCCTTTCCTCCTTAGAAAATTCTTCCAAGCACATTCAATAACTCCTGAGCTCCTCGTATAGATAGTGAGTTCCTCGAATAACCAAAGACAATTATAAGATAGAAGAAGCAAGAAAATCAAGGTCGGTCGTGGAAACTTCTAATGGATGTGGGATGCCATAAGGATGTAGTGATTTTAGATTCCCCAAACCCAGACCCGTAAGCAAATAAGATCAATGACGTCAGAAAGTGATCAGTTGCCATAATCAAGGAATCCAATAAATAAGGCCCCTACCTACCCAAATCCTCACCCCTTCACGATGCCAACCAATGAAGCTGTCCTGATGGAATCTAGCTCATACCTACCTTACATGAGAAACAGACTCTACCAGGATACATAGTACCAGAACAAGGATATCAAAATACATCGAAATATAAGATGTTTACCCTAGACTCTACCAGCATAGATATTGATAACCGCAAGAAGCCCGACGAGAGTTTATCTTAAGAATTGAAAGACCTTGGAGGCCAGATTAGCTAGAAGGATCAAGAAAGTTTTCAAGGATATAAAGAAGATAACTCAGTGTAGTCCAAATATCAAGGCAAGTCAGCACGAGGTTTGGAAGACCAGTAAGAATCCAAAGAATAAATCAAACATAGCAGGTCCTACGGATTAGCTTAAGGCCAGTAGAAAGTTATGGAAGTATAAAAGGATGGACCCGTGAGGTTGGAGATAAATAGGAATGACAAGAGTACCAGTATGGACAGTATAACAGAGTGTCATAGTTGTGATTATAGTAAGAGCAGAGAGTAGAAACTTAGGAAGTAGTCATAAGAACTAACCCCTAGTAGCCTCAGAAGCATGGCGTAAGCAAAGAAACAGGATATGAAAACAGTAAGCAGGAAACATGAAGTGATAAGAGAATTCAGCACGTATAGTAACATAGGTAATGTAGCTTGGAGACAGCAATGTCGTGAAGACCTTGGAATGAGTGATATAAGTAAGGAATCCTAAGACATAGATTAGTTAATGCAGTTCTCAGCAGTATGAATAGGAATTTTTCCTTTCAATAGCCCTGACTGTGGTAAGTAATCAAACACTTAACCAGACATCTGAGCATATAGCCATTCCCAACTTAAAACCCAGTAAGAGGAAGAACAAGCAAGGTTGAATACTTGACAAAATAGATGGATTATGAGGCACCTAGATAGTTGAATCAATAAGTACAACAAAACTTAGATGAAAATCATGAGATAGCAAAAACTCTACATAAGATAGAAAAGTTTGACGTCACAGTAAGCCAAGCCAAACCTAGAAGTCGACTTAGAATTAGAATCCCTTAGGGGCTGGTAAAGGCTCAAAGAAGTAAAGGAATTAGAGAGAGCAACACTCAAAAGTATAATATGACTCATAAGAGTCTCATTTTATTAAGAATGAAGAACCAGATTAGAATAGTACTCGAACCAAGAAACATAATAGAGACGTCTCCAACAATCAAAGATGATGGAGTTTCCAGGGAAATAAATACATGAGGAGTTCAAGAAACTAAAATGAGAAGGGAAGTCAAGTGCAGAACAAGCTTAGTAAGAAAAAATAACAGAGGGAGTATGGTAAAAATTTAAGAGTATGAACCTTATGGAGGATCACAATAAGAGGCAATATTATCGATAATTGGAAAATGAATTAGTAATGGAGTTTAAACATGAAATTCATATAGTTCCTAGTGGTAGTACCCTAGTGGAAAAGCCATCACCAGACATGTAAACAAAAAAGTCATAAGTTTATAGATGAGCAGCATAAGCAACTACAATTACATATAGCTAGTGAGTACGTCACCACCAAAAGACTTCGAGACAATCCCCACCCTCCCAACCCCTGTTTGACACCAGCAGCAGAGATGGACTTTGAGGGCTACCTTAAGATACTGTAAGAAATAAGTGGAAGTATCGAGATCAAAGACCGAAACATAAAACCTTCAGATGCAGTCACAGAACATAATAGAAAAGAAACAACCTCAAGTGAGAGATCTAGAAAAGAATTTATTAGATAAAAAGAGGAAGTACTAGTTAGGCAGTGACAAAGAGGCAAGAGAACAGTATTAAATATGACTGGGGATATGTAGGAGCTAATATATTTCAGATAAGGAGACAGAGATATAAGTCATGGAAATTTCAGTTACAGAACATAGCAAGTGAGAAGATGAAAGGTTAGCATACACGAGATTTGAAAGAAGAACTGTCAAGGTGAGACGACAATATAAGACAAAATACCTAGTATCTCTCGGTGTTGGACTATAACCAAAGTTTTATTATGTTGCTATTCTTGTTCTCTGAGAAGCAGTTAGCCATAGTTTTAGTTAATTAAACCATCACGGGTTTGGGACAGCCTTAATCCCAATAAAGAAATCCTCACGGTATAATATACATAAACGGACTTCGGGTAAGGTTAAGATTTGCAAGTAATACAACAAAGCATAAAGAACACAACTTTAGCATAGAAATAGATATAATCAAGCTTAGTATAGATATTGTGGCTCAAAATTTCTTTGCCAACAAATAAGAGTCATCAGAAAGAAAGAACTACCCTGATATGACATCATAAGTATGAGAAACATTGGTGGACAGTAAAAGTAATTAGAAAGGTCAATTATGAAGACCAAAACCCAAAGTTAGTCATAAATGTAGGGACTCGAAGATGAAAGCTTATAAGAGTAGAAGGATTAGTATAAGGAAAACTGAGAAGGTCAAATAGTTAATTGAGGTCAAAAGATAAATATTAAGACAAGGTACATCCTATAAAGTCATTTAAAATGAATAGCTGAAGAACTCGAAGTATACACAAGTTAAGGAGAAGATAAGGTATGGATGAGAACATGCAGAATTAAGGGAATAATGTAAACGTGAAAAGTAACAGAAGTTACTAAGAATATTTTAAAGTTATTTTTGTCATAGCAAAAGGCATTAAAGGGGTCGCGAAATCAGAATAGAACGAAGATGAGCAAGAGGACATGCTACATATATGGCACAATTTTGGAAGTGAAAACTTGTGAAAATATATGGAAATAAAGAATGATGAGTATAGTGGGAATTTTTAGAAATAAAAGTTCTGTGATACAAAAGATGGGGGTATGGTGGTAGTATGAGACTTATGTAGAGTAATGAGCAGTTTATCATGGAATCAGATCAAGCAATTACCTTTTAGTTAGGAACTCGAGAGATGTCATGCAATTAAGACCCATGAACCTTGGAACAGTATGCATCAGTATAACAAGAAATTTCCAGAGAATTTCGTAATAAGATCTCAAGCAAAAGTATAGTTGGAGACATGGATATCCTGGCATTGGCCAGGACAAGTCTACAAGTTGAACCCCAAGAAGGATTCGAGGACGAATCCTATTTAAGGGGGGAGAATTTGTAATGATCAGGAATCCTGACAACTGACACACTGGGAGACGAGTGTCACATAATATAAACTATGATTTGAAACATATACCTTCGTGAGATAACTATCAGTAAATTCTTCGGGAATCCAATATTAGACGTTACGATGTTCCACTACAGATAGCCCATTATATTTGGGCCGTAACATTCTCATACGAACTCTGATTTTTATAAAATATATATCACCAGAAAGCTGAGACCGAGATCTACAATTTCTGCGTTGAATATTTTTCCAAATTCGGAGCAGATATAGGTCAAAAACACAAGTCAAAATTCTGGATGAATAGTACCGTTGACTTATCTAGAAAAATCTCCAACATTCTCCAAATTTCTATAATTTTCTACACCATTCCAAATATCAAACAACTCATTGTATATAAAGGAGTACTATTCAAGATTTCCCAAAATTATAGAAAAGAAAGAAATAAAGGAAGAAGTAATGGGGAGAGAAGGAAGAAAAAAGAAAGAGAAGAAGAGAGAAAAGAAAGAAGATGAAGCAAGGAAGAGCATGTATCTCTTTGGAGGGCTTGAAAGATGAATAAAATCAAAGAAAAAGAGGTAAGAAAATTATGACCCAAGTTGAAATACTTGAGCTTTAATAATTTGATAATTATAGTGTGTTAAGAGCTTGGGTATGATGATGATTAAGTGGTTAATAAGTATGAAGATAGTTGATGATTGAGTAGGAATTGAATTGGGGTATTGAGTTAATTATGGGCTTTAAGATTTTAGGAATTTAAAGATTATTTTAATGATGTTATGTGATTGGTTGGATATGTTTTGGCATTGAGAATAATATAAATTTTTATGTTGGAGATTGGTAAAGTTAGTTGCTTGTGTGAAGCATAAGGTTTAAGTATTAATGAGATTGAGTGAAAGCATCATGTTTAGACCAGAATTTGGTCTTGCATCGCGACGCAGGCCCCTCCGTGTCGCGACGTGATCTGGGAATTTTCCCAGGAATGCTTCTGGTTCTTTACACGTAGCGACGCGAAGGACACGTATGTCGCGATGCATACAGAAAAATTCAGGGCACGTTTCTGGTTGATTCGAGTCGTGACGCGCGATCAAAAAATGGCCCAATTCAGTTTCAAACCATCCCAGTGTCACCCAAACGCATTAAGAGGTTACCCTATAAGCCACGTATCAACTCGTATGCACTTATTACATCACTATATGTATACAATATCCATAAAGTGATAATGCTTACTTGAATAAGCAAACCTTAGCCTAATTCCAAGTGTGTTCCTTTGTTCAATTCTAATTTAGTTTATTGATGTAGATTATCGCTGGAACCGAAGTTTTCTCAGTAAGTGAGTAATGCCAGCCAGATTCCAACCAGTGGGTGGAAACTCTTCTCTAAATTGAATTTAATTTTATTATTTTGATAATAGACTTACTTTTACGCTTTAGGGCGTTAGTTGATTTTTCATTACAGTAATTACATGAAAGATTATGTTGTATGAAATGTTTGAGAAAAGAAATGTTTTCAGAATTTTATTTTATGATTTTCGGGGCATGGGGAGAAAAACCCACCCCAGTATGTAACTTGAGATAGCCTAGAATTGACGGACAGATGACATGTGCACATGTAGAGGACTGGGGTTACATCGATACGTAACACCTCAGATCCTAGTTCAGGGCTAGGGGGACGGCGATACGTAATGCCCCTAGACCCTAGATTCAGAGCTTGGTGGGTAGCATAGATCCACACCCCCAGTTCTAGTTCTATAGCTTGGGGGACGGTGATACGTAACGCCCCAAGACCACCAGTTTCAGGGACAATAGTGACATGTTTTCGGGGACGGCGATACGTAAGGCCCCAAAGTCATGGTTTTGCATTCCTGGCTCCTGATAGGCGTATGGGGGGACGGCGATACGTAATGCCTCCATGCGTCAATTTTTTCCGATACAGACTAGCTTTCAGATTCTAGATTTTCAGAAATGCAGTTTTCAGAAATCAGATTTAGAAATAGTTTTCAGAAACCAAAGCTTCAAAAATAGTTTTCAGAAAGATGAGTTTTATAAAAGAGATTTCAGACGCATAATTAGAAAAGAGTTTTCATATAATGATTTCTTATGGCGCTTTGCTTTTAAAATCAAATATTTTGATATTAGTATTTCAGTTTTTCGTCCACTCACTTAGATCGTAAACCGATCTAACCCCTCACTCCCAGTTTCCTTATTTTACAGGTTTTCTCAGAGGACGAGCTCGGGAGAGCAGATACTAATGCAGTCACTAGGGTCGGAGTCCACCAGTATGAGTCAGAGATAGAGTGAGAGTCCAGTCTGAGTCAAGTAAAGTCATGTACTAGTATCTGAGTTATTTGTCTTTAAGTATAAAGTTATTGAAGTTATGTTTGTATATTAAGTTGTAAGATTGGGCCATGGTCCCATAGATATGATATATATATTTAATTAAAGAAAATAGAGTTAGTAATTGAATGGTAGTTAAGATATGTTACAGTTGAGTTGTGAATGAACCTTTACACACACACACACAATGTGAGTCTGTCTTAGATGATTTATTCAAGAACTTGGATTTTAGTTGCATTGATTACTTTGAAAGTTCTCTGATTTCATTGGTATGTATTCTTTGAGGACAATATTATGCATAACTATCGGGACTATTTTCTTTTCTTTATATTTTTGAATGTTTTTGAATGATGTTTGTGGGTGTCGTCGCTGTAAGCCCTCACAAGACTATAACTCGTCCACTAGGGTTGCCTAGGGGTTTAAAGGCTTGTTTCTTGCGCTAAATACAATTGTGATCCCTACGAAAGTGGACTAGTTAACTTAGTTAATTTTGTTTGTTTATTTTTATTTAGTTTTTATTTAGTCATTTGCTCAGGACTAGCAAAATCTTAAGCTTGAGGGTGTCTTTCCACTTCAGAGGTAAACTCATTTAAGAGGAGAATCACAATTTTCACACAAGTGTCGAGGGAAAACACTTTACCAATATTGTGAGAGATTTAAAAAAAGGCTAAATGTTTGCCCATGCCACGGGTTTGAATCATGGAGGCTGATTTCCTACTTCTATGATGGTTTAATATCCCAAAGTAGACAAATAGTTGAAATAATATATAATGGTGAATTTAGGGACAGAACTCTTGAATATACACTAGATTACTTAGAACATGTAGTAGAAAATGCACAACACTAAGACATAATTGATACTTATGAGTCATCTATTAAACCACAGTCATCCGGTAAGGGCCTGTTTACCTTAAGCAAGACCATTACTTTTCTGCTAAATATGCATTTCTAGCTAAAACAATTGAGGCATTAGAAATAAGGAAGAGTGATCATGTCAAGTCAATTCAAGAAATTGAATGACATAATTATAATTCAAATGAACATGTCACACAAACTTGCCCAACTTTGCCAGCCTTTCAAAAATGTCTCTATAATCAAGCCAGTTCCATAAAAACCTTCAAGAGACCAAATCCAAATCCATAATCCCAAACCTATAATTCTGATTGGAGAAACCACCCAAACTTTAGTTGGAGGAATGATAACCAAACACAATCATCATATTAACCTCCTCAGGTATACCAAAATTTCCAAAATTCTCAAAATTATGTACCATATGTCCCACCTCATAGGAAAAACCTTGAGGATACATTACATGCTTTCATCAAACAGGAAACCATGAATAACCAAACTGTGCAAACATTGAGTGATCTTAAGGATAAATTTTCCTAATTCACATATGTATTAACCATTCATGAAAAAGGAAAGTTTCTTGCACAACCAAAACTGAACTCCAAGAGTAATCAAAACCCCCCACGAGGGTATTTCTGGTAGTCAATACATAGACCAAGTTAAATTAGTTACTCTTCGTAGTCGTAAAGACATCAAAAAACATTTTCTTGAACCTTGTAAAGTTGAAAATGATTAAGCTTATGAGGGTAAAGAAAGAGTTAATGAACCAAAACCTATCACTGGGAATAATGATTTTTCACATGCACCTCATTTCCTCAAGCATTGAAAAAAATAAAGAAATTAAACCATTTTCCAGAAATATATGATATAATCTAACATGTGAAGGTCAATATTCCTTTGTTAGAGGCCATCAAATATGTACCATCTTATGCCAAATTACTGAAAGCCTTATGCACTGATATAAGAAAACATCAGGTAAAAAAGAAAGTTTTTCTATCTGAATATGTAAGTTTCATTCTTTCGACCAATAATGCTTAGAAATATAAAGACCTTGGTTGTCCTAATATTTCTTGTATTATTAGAAATCATAAAATTGAACATGCATTATTTGATGCTAGAGATAGTGCTAATTTGCTTACATTTTTAGTTTACCAACAACTTAATATTGGTGAGTTAAAACCAACTTCAACTACCCTTTTTAATTGTCGATAGATTATTTAAGGTACCAAAAGGAATTATGGATGATGTGTTATTACAAGTTGATAAATTCGTATATCCTATGGATTTTATTATCTAGGAAACACAACATATAGTAGACAATTACAAACCAATTCATGTGATACTAGGTTGTTCATTTTTACCAATAGCTAATGCTTTGATTAATTACATAAATGCAATCACGAATCTATCCTTTGGCAATATACATTAGAGCTTAATATTTTTAACATATATAAGCACTCATATGATAAGTACAATTAAAATAAGAAAACGGATATAATTGAACCAATTTTAGAGCAACATACTCAACATGGGAGTTTATATGACCCTATGAAAATTTGTGCAGCTAATTTACTTGAATCAAGTATGCAATTAGATCCAGACATTTCAAATGATTTATCTTTACTTGATTCTACACAAGCACTAGAAAATGATGGAGATAATCAAAATTTTAAGGAATTATGAACTCCTTGAAGAAGAGAAATAAAAAGAAGCACCCAAATTAGAATTCAAGAATTTACAAGAATGATTAAAGTATGCATTTCTTGGTGATAAGCAAATTAATTATGTGATAATTTCTTCTTCCCTTACAAGCGATTAAGAAGGTCAGTTGTTAAATGTTTTGAGAAAACACAAACAAGCAATTAGATGGACTTTAAATGATATAAAGGCATTGATCCTTTAATCTGCACACACATAATTCATTTAGAAGATAATGTTGAGACTTATCTTCAACCCCGAAGAAGATTAAACCCTCATATGAAAGAAGTGGTTAAAACAAAATTCTTTAAACTTCTTGATGTATGTATTATCTACCATATCTCCAATAGTAAATGAGTCAGCCCTGGCCAAGTTGTGCCTAAAAAGTCTGGAATAACTATCATAAAAATGATAAAGAAGAGTCAATCCCAACACGAATCCCATTTAGTTGGTGCATGTGCATTGATTATAGAAAAGTAAATGACGCCAATAGAAAATATCATTTCCCTTACCCATTCTTAACCAAAATTTAGAAAGAGTAGCACGACATCCTTACTATTGCTTTCTTAATGGTTACTCGGATTATTATCAAATTCCCATAACTTTGGAAGACCAGGAAAATGCCACATTCACATGTCTCTTTCTAACATTTCCATTAAGGAAAATACCATTCGAACTTTGCAATGCACTAGCAACAGTCCAACGATGCATGTTAGGTATATTTAGTGACATGGTTGAACATTATTTTGAGGTCTTTATGGATGATTTAATTATTTTTGGGAACTCATTTGATAAATGCTTGAATAACTTGGAAAATATTTTGAAAAGATGTGAAGAAAATAGACTTATGTTAAACTAGGAAAAATATAATTACATGACAAATTCAGAAATTATTTTAGGTCACATTGTGTCATAAAAAAATATTGAGGTTGAAAAGGCAAAAATAGAGGTAATCTCTAAGTTGCCACTATTAAAAACAGTCAGGGAAATCCGCTCATTTTTAGAACATGTAAGATTTTATAGGAGATTTATTATAGCTTTAGTGCCATATCAAGACCATTTAGTAACCTCCTATTAAAAGATGCAACATTTGAGTGGATATAAAATTGTCAAAAATCATGTGAAAAGATTATTAGTCTTTTAATTTATGCTCTTGTCATGCAATCCCCTAATTGGTCTTTACCTTTTGGGCTAATGTGTGATGCTTGTGACAATGTAGTTGGCGCAATGTTAGGACAGAGAAATGAAGGTAAGCCATATGTAGTTTATTACGTAGTAGCACTTTAAATAACGCACAAATGAAATACATCATCACAGGAAAAGAACTGTTTGTTGTAATATTTACATTGGACAAATTTCGATCATATTTAATTATTTGATCAACCATTGTTTGCCCTAACCATGTTGCTATTAGATATATACTGCCTAAACAATATGCAAAGTCAAGATTATTGCGATGGATTTTTTTTCTTCAAGAATTCAATCTCAAAATAAAGGACAATAAATGAGCAGAGAATGTAGCTTCAGATATTTATCGAGACTCACAAATGAGTCATCAATTAACATAACTTTTACTATTGACTTTTTTCCTTGTGATTTTTCTTTTTATTTTCTATAAATACAATGTCTTGTTATGGTAATATTGTCAATTTTCTTGCAACATGAATAATGGCTCCAGACTGGAGCAACCAAGGCAAGAATTTGTTTTTACCGAAGTCAAGAAATTCTACTAAGATAATCTGTACCTATTCAAGTATTTCCTTGATTAGATTTTTCGTTGATGTATTGGATAAATTTCGATCATATTTCATTGGATCATCAACCGTTGTTCACCCTAACCAAACTGCTGTTAGATATTTAATGTCTAAACAAGATGCAAAGCCAAGATTATTGCAATAGATTTTGTTTCTTCAAGAATTCTATCTCACAAACAAGGACAAGATATGAGTGTAGCTGCATATTATTTATCAAGACTCACAAATAAGTTATCAATTGACACAATTCCTATTAATGACTCTTTTCTTGATGATTTTTTATTTTCTATAAATACTATGTCTTGCTATGCTAATATTGTCAATTTTCTTACAACAGGAATAATGCTTTCAGACTGGAGCAACCAATACAAGAAGAAATTTTGACCGAAATCAAGAAATTCTACTATAAGGATTCGTACATATTCAAGTATTACCCTGATCAAATTTTCTAACAAAGCGTACTAGAAAATAAGATAAGTATTAAGTTTGTCGCTCAGAAGCGTGCATAGTGTAGGCATTGCATTTTCGTATACCGAACCGATGAGGAGTCTTATAAGGAGGCACCGCCTTTTAGTCGTGGAGTTCGCGGAAAATTGCCGAAGGAAAGGTTAAGTCAAGAGATAATACGTTCGGAATTAATTTGCTAAGTTCGCTCAGAGTTTGCTTGCTGAATGTTCATTTCAAAGCGTATCTACAACCCAAAAAGCACCTAAACCCACATCCAAAGCCCATGAAACCAAAATAGATCAAACACCAAGCCCACCACCCATGAGGCCCACGACCATGACACCAAAATTCACCCTTCTTGCACTATTCAAACATGATTTATCCTTCCACCAATTTACTTTACACCTTTGATCTCACCTTTTACCTTGACACCTAATTTCCAAGGCATTATTAGATCAACCCCACATCATTTAGCCATCAAACCCACGCCCATCACAATCCCCTCTCATTTCTTCATTTTCCATCACCTTTCTTTGAATTTTCAACAAAGGATCACAATTATACATTACCTTCCTTCCATTTCCAAACAAAACTTGTCATTTCATTTCCTTTCCTTTCAACCTTTATTGAATTTTCAACAAAGGATCACAATTATACATTACCTTCCTTCCATTTCCAAACAAAACTTGTCATCAAATTGATTACCTTTCATTATCACTTGCCAATCTCATTAATGCCCTCCATTTGCCTATTTAAACCTTCATTTTTCTGCCTTGGAAAACAGGATATCAAGAAAAGATTAAGCATTTTAGAAGATCAAAACAACCCTCTATCCTCTCCACACATTCACGCCTAAGCCCCTTTCACTGCCCTCCATTGCCGAATTTTAGCCACCATTCACAGCCCTAAAACACACCAAAATAAGCCTCAAATAAAGCCCTAAAGTCGCACTAAACACTCTCCAAACACAGCCCCATTCGCAGCCCTAAAACAGTCCCCAAAAACGCCCCCACTGCACCTTGAACTGACGCATCTTCACCTTCTGTTCTGGTCAGTTTTGGCTGCGACTTTAGCCAGCAAAACAGCCCTAAAATCACCTCCATTTTCCTCCTCAAACCAGTACACGAGTTGCCTCATCCAACCCTCATCATTCACGCCCAAACAGCAGCTCATTACACTCAAAACAGTGACCAAATTCACCAAAACAGTGAGCAAAACACTGAACTCGAAATCCTTTGAGGAACCAAGCAAACGGCCATCCAATACCCCTCCAAATCCACCAAAACAAACTTATATTCATTACCAACCAGTGGGCAAAGCACGAAGACTTGGAACGCAGCGAAGTGGACTCAAAACAGCGAGCGAAGTGGCAAAACAATGAGCGAAACACTGCAACAGCGATCGGTGCGATCGTGGTGACTTAGCCTTTCCGACGGCCGTGTAACGTGTCTCCGAGCAACGACAAAAAAGGTTAGACCTGAGGGTTTATAATACAAAATTCTCTCACATACAATAAATTAAAAATGTATTTTATGGTATTTAGCATGAGTAGTTAACTTGGCATGTTGTTGGAATTGGCTCACATGAAATAATGACTTAGAATGGTTATTTAAGCATGTTATTAGAATTAGTTTACATGAAATGATGAATTAGTGTATGATGTGATTTTGGGGTGAATGAAATGTGTGTTATTTCTTGTGGTATATCGGATGGAAACTCGGACATAAATTCCGTAGCCGAATCCGAATGGACGGTAGTGCGGTTTGTACTCGGGATACAATTCCACGTACCACTCGAAAGACACACGTATTTTCTTTTATCCAAACTTATGTTTGAGCATGATTTAATTGTTTAGTATGATATTTATTTTTCTATGCATAATTAGGATGTTTAATATGTTATAGTTTTATGCATGATTAATTGGTGTTTCTAAGCATGATGTAGTCGTTTAGCATGATATTTATTTCCTATGCATGATTAGGTTGTTTAACATGATGTTGTTTTATGCATGATTAATAGATTGTTCTTGAGCATGTTGTGTAGACTTGGTTAATATTGCACAAATCCATTTATTACAAAGACATAAGTAAGGGACCATTCCGAACCCAACGTTTGAGGTCTTCCCTTGCGAGGGGTGAGTGCGGCCTTAAATCTCATTTTCCCGGTTCACACGGGTGGCGACTCCATGTTATTTCGAAATCCCGACCGGGCCGCGAGCCCGGAACAGCGTCGTCCAGTTCCTGTTGTCTACAGTCTGGCGACTCCACTGGGGATAAGAGAATCGGCCTCGAAATATGTCTTGTAATGTTTGGATTTGTGTTTTAATTAACCATGTTTACTGTGGGTTTAAAGAGTTTAATTAAAGGCATTGTTAGAACTAATGATGGTTTGGTGTCTTCCTTCACTCACTACCTTTCTATAAGGAAAAGCTGTGAAGGCACCTAGATGATCATCTCATGTGATAGACTAGTTTGGAGGACTCGTTGTTTATTCCTGTCACCAAGCGATAAGAGCCTAAGAGGCTTGGGTATTTAAGTGAGCCTCGCTCCACCCTCCCTCTGGGGAATCTACAACGGGAAATTCATTCGACAGTTAATCACATACCATAACTTGTTGGCACGTACCGTAAGGTATAAAAAAGGTGCGTTCACTTGGTCGCTCGAACCCTTGAGTGGGGAGTCCTAGTTGTGAACAATCCTTCGTCAGCGAGAGCCTTTGTTTACACTCCTAAAACCTACATGTGAACCTTAGTTGCATGACTCTTAGAAATTATCTTGTTATGTTTGTGTTTTGGACCATCGTTATTTGGATTCAATTGGACTTTTGTCAAGAGATATGAACTGGTTGGGCCATTTAAACTGGAACGAGTTCGTGTCCTTTGACAATTGGGTCAAAAGATCTAAAATGCCGATGGGCCATTTTGTATTTAGGCCTTTTATAATTTGAAGTTGTTTAGCCATGTTATCGCAAAAGTATAAACTTGTTGGGCCTTTTCAACTGGGACAAGTTTGCACTGCGCAATAGTGTGATTGAATACTTTAAAATGATAACGGGCCAATCAATGTAAATATTTTATGAGCTTGTTTATCTGCATTGCACATATGTCATGCATACATGCATACATGCTAACCCCCATTTGTGTTAAAAGCCATCATAGATACCCGTTGGGTTGGGGGAAGACTTGTCAGAAGACCATCAGCCAATATGAATGAGTCAGCCAACGAGGGATCCCGCTTGGATCAATTGGAGACCAAAATAACAGGAATTGTTGAGATATTGCAATCTCTGACTAATGTTGTGGCCAATTTGACCGCACTCTGTATAGCCGATAACAGAGAGATGGACAATCAGAATAGAAAGACCATCGGGGAACCTTCAGAGACCAAACCCCCTTCTTCCGATATCACCTCTATCAGAAACAGACGATTCTCCAATCTTGGTAGACCTTTGTCAAAGGTGTTTAAGAAACTGAAGATGCAAGGACTTCTAAAACCCTTAAAACCTAGACCACTTCCTAACCCTGTTCCACCGTACCTCAACCTAAATCAGTATTGTTACTTCCACCAAGAAAAAGGCCATGAAACTAATAATTGCATCCGCCTTAGGCATGAAATCCAAAACCTCATTGATGCCCATAAAATACCCAACCCAGAAAAAGAACAAGCCAACATACGCAGAAAACCTCCACCTACCCACATTATTGACTCCGGCCTACCCGACCATCTTGTCTTCCCAACCCACAGCTACCAAACGTCTTGCACAGGGATACAGAGCAACAATGGTAAAAGTAAAATAAAGCAGAGGGATGATCTTTGGGAAAACTTCTCAGACAGTGATGAGACAGAGGTCGCAGAAAATGGAAGTGAATGGGAAGAAGAACTACTGTACCTGGAGAAATTGATGGTCGAAGGAAATAAGAAAGCAAGGGAAAATAAAGCTGCAATTTATGGAGATGTTTGTCTCCCAGATCTTATTCAGTTGTGATCCAGCATTTATTAATAGAGACATTGACTTTGTCTACATGCTCGAACCTTTTTTATGATAATAAAGACGTTCATTTCACTTACTTGACTAAGTTTTTCAACTTGCAACATGAGTATATTTGACAAAGGTATTCAACCCTGGTACTATGATGCACGATGATGTTTAGAACATAGGGAATCCTCAGAAGAAGTAAGCAGAAAAGACAGTATAGTCATTCAGAAATTGGGAAACGGAGTAATGAAACTGTCAGACTTGGAAGAGAATGAGTTCGCCGAACCGATCAAAGTTGACAGATTGAAGCTGCATTTTGGCCTGAGAAAGAAGACTGAGCAGTCACCAAGGAAATTGGTGGAAGACCTAACCCAACGGGATATGAAATACATACATGCATACACGTAACTTGCATCCCTTGTTTTGTGTTTTATGTTTGCAGATTTCAGAGAAAAGAGAACTAGCAGGAGGAAACACATGGCGCCAAGGAGCACAATGAGGGTCTAACCCATCATGAACAGGGAGGACCTCTACACTTGCATACGTATACATTACATGCACACGTCTTTATTCTGTTGTTTTGTATTTGCAGGTTTAAAGAAAAAAAAGAAAGAGAGAAAGAAGAGAAAACAGCAAAAATAAAAATAAAAAACGGCGAGCACAAAAGACGACGGTGTGAAGCCACGATGACAGAAGAATTTCGGTCATGTCTGGCTGAAGATGATGAACAAAGGCGGAGCAAGGAAAGCAGCGAAGATCAAAAGCGGCAAGCACTAAAGACGACGGTGATGCCCACACTGACAGAAGAACTTCGATCATGTCTGGCTGAAGACAATGAAGTTAATGCTGAAAGGGAGGCAACCTATGCAAGTTGCTGTGATTCCTGTTTCATGTTATTGTAAAATCTCTAATTTTGTGTTATTTTTGCAGGTGAAAGCAAAGGCGGAGCAAGCAGTTAGGACATAGGGATTGGTGCTTGGCAATCACAAGAATGGGAGATAATTCATTAATGGTGGCAGAAATCTATAACTGTGTTGGACCATTCACGACATGTTGAAGTGGAAGAGATCCACGGCTTTTTGACATTTTAGAGCTTCCTTTGGTATTTTCTGTTATTTTCGTTGAAAGAATCCACAGCTTTTTGACGTATCACGATCTCCTTTGTTATTTTCGTTATTTTCCTGGAACGAATCCACAACTTTTTGACATCTCACGATTTCTCTCGTTGTTTTTGCAGACATGATCCGATGGCCTTTCTTGACTTCTGATGACTTCTTTTGTGATCTAGCTAACCGTCATTCAGTGGAATATGTTATTGCAATTATTATTCACCTCTTTTGCAGGTCCTATAAATTCAGCGGCATTGCTCTCCTCAACACATTCAAATATACATCCAAGTAAGAAAAAAAAAGATGGAAGCTACCTCACAGCAACGATTCAAGAAAATTTGTGTCTTCTGTGGATCTAACCCTGGTAACATACCTAAATTCTTGGAAGCTGCTAAGGAATTGGGGCGAGTCAAGGCTGCGAAAAACATGCACTTGGTATATGGCGGTGGCAATCTGGGAATGATGGGAGCTGTTTCAAAAGCCGTTCAAGATGGTGGCGGTAATGTTTTGGGAATCATCCCGAGACCTTTGGCAGATGAACAGTTAATCGGGCCAACAAATGGAGACGAGCGCATTGTATCAGGTATGTCTGAACGACTCCATGAAATGATTAATACTGCAGATGCGTTCATTGCATTACCAGGTGGACTTGGCACATTCGAAGAAATATTTACAGTGGCGTCATGGGCACACCTAAACGTTCACCGGAAACCCATCGGGTTGCTTAATATTGAGCACTTCTTCGATTTCCTGTTTGTGTTTCTTGCGGAAGCCAAGAGACATGAATTTGTCACCAAATCTGTGGAAGATATTTTCCTGACGGCAACAAAGGCCGAAGAGTTGATTGACCGGATCCTGGCTTTTGAGCCGAAGCTTGACCCTATCATCTCCAAATTGGACTGGACTTATAGTGATCGTGGTAAGAAGCGCAAACTGGACATTGATCTAAATTGGTGATGTGCCCTGCTGACCAGGTATTCCAAGGCCTATTTGGAAGTTTATGTTTTATTTTAATTGATGAAAAAGAAAAAAAAAAGAAAAAAAAATGAGTAAAAGAAAAAAAAAGAAAAAAATGAGTGAGAAAAAAATGAGTGAGAGAAGTCTTTGATAGACAGACGTATGTCCGGTGATGACATTGCATGCTGTATGGAGAGACCCTAGAAACAAAAAGTGCGAGACGCGCTTTCATCCAGTACTTTGAATGGATTGATCTTAGTTAGACTCATGAACACTTGATTACGGGATCCTAGCAGTAGAAGCCTGAGTGGTTAGCTAGGTGACTAGTTTAAGAGATGATGAATCGGTGAATGACCGTTTGCCTGAGTGTCCACACTTGTTTGCTGATGCTATGATATATGATATGGTTAGAAATCAAGAAAAAGTCTCTGAAATGCAAAAAAAAAAAAAAAAAAAAAAAAAGAAAGAAAAATAGACCGCCTATAACCGATAAGCGTGAAGCTACCCATGGGCGAGTATTAGGACCACCATGAGGAGAAATGCTACCTTAAAGGGTAGGTGTGTCAAAAAAAAGAAAAAGAAAAAAAAGAAAGAAAGAAAAAGAAAAAAAAGGAAAAAGAAAAGAATGGGAAAAGAAAGAGACAAAAGAAAAAAAAATAGACGAAAACCATATCATGTTAAATATGCTGAAGTAATCACATAATGTGATTAAGACATCCAGGTTGGTTAGACCCACTGGTTTGAATCTCTGAAACGAAATCGCCAAGTTGGCTTACTTAAGGAATAAGCTGCGAAAGAGCCTTTGGCACACACACACATGGAGTCTAGCTCAGATCACATGTTCAGACGATTGGGTTTGAGTATGTCGAGTACTTGGAAGGTTCTTCGGTTTCGACGCGAAAGCACCAGTTTTGGATAAAAATATGTCTAGCTATCAAAGACTATCTCGTGAGAGGTGTTACGTTGTGTGAAATAGAATATCATGTCAGCTTATGGGCGAGGCCTCATATCAGCTTGGGGGCGAAGCCCCACATCAGTATCAGTTTAAAGGCGAGGCCTATCTCAACCTGGGGGCGAGGCCCATATCGGTTCAGATCAGTTTCCGCCGGGTATGGCATTCTGAGGGCGAGGCCCACATCAGTTCAGGATCAGTATCAGCTGGGTATAGCAGCCTGGGGTCGAGGCCCACACCAGTTCAGATCAGTATCAGCCGGGTATGGCACTCTAGGGCGGGGTCCACATCAGTCAGTTTCAGTTTCAGCAGGATATGGCATTCAGAGGGCGGGGCCTACATCAGTTTCAGTTTCAGCCGGATATGGCGTTCAGAAGGCAGGGCCATCATCAGTCAGATCAGTTTCTGCCGGGAATGCAATTCTGGGGGCGAAGCCTCATATCAAATTAGTCTCTGCCAGGAATGACATTCAGGGGGCGAGGCCCCATTCTACATCAGTTTCAGTTTTTACCGGGAATGGCATTTTGGGGGCGAAGCCCCATATTAAATCAGTTTCAGTTTCTGCCTAGAAGGCATTCTGGGGGCGAAGCCCCATATCAGCATCAGTTTCTGCCGGGAATGGCACTCCGAGAATGGAGCACGGTTGGGAATGAACCATCACATCACATCAGCGTCAGTGTCAGGGATGAGTCTCAGGGCCGAGGCCTACACCTACATCAGCACCAGTTGCAGGGGCGAGTCCCAAGGCCGAGGCCTACATCATCATCAGTATCAGTTGCAGAGGCGAGTCTTAGGGCCGAGGCCTACATCACATCAGTATTAGTTTCGGGGATGAGTCCTAGGGTCGAGGCCCACATCAGCTTTAGTATCAGTTTCGGGGATGAGTCCCAGGGTTGAAGCCCACACCATTATCAGCAAGTTCAGGGATGAGTCCCAGGGTCGAGGCCTACATCACATCTGTTACAGTATCAGTTTTTGGGACGAGTCCCAGGGTCGAGGCCCACATTGGCATCAGTATCAGTTTCGAGGATGAGTCCCAAGGTCGAGGCCTGCAGCAGCATCAGTATCAGTTTGGAGCGAGACTCCATATCATATCAGCTTGGGGGCGAGGCCCACATCATCTTGGGAGCGAGGTTCCATATCTTATCGGCTTGGGGGCGAGGCCCATATCAGATTGGGGACGAAGCCCACATCAACATCAGTTTGGGGATGAGTCCCAAGGCCGAGGCCCATATCAGCATCAGCTTGTGGGCGAAGCCCATATCAGCATCAGTCGAGGTCCGAGGCCCATTTCAGTTTCAGTTGTGGGGATGAGTCCCAAGGCCGAGGCCGACATCAGTATCAGTTGCGGGGATGAGTCACAGGGTCGTGACCCACATCATCAGTATAGTTTCAGGGATGAGTCCCGGGGCCGAGGCCCACTTCAGTTTCAGTTTCAGGGATGAGTCCCGGGGCCGAGGCCCACTTCAGTTTCAGTTTCAGGGATGAGTCCCAAGGCCGAGGCCCATACCAGTATCAACTCAGGGTCGTGACCCACATTATCAGTATGGTTTCAGGGATGAGTCTAGGGGCGAGGCCCATATCAGTATCAGTTGTGGGGATGAGTCCCAAGGCCGTGGCCCATGTCACCATCAGTATATGTCGTAGGGATGAGTCCCAGGGTTGAGGCCCACATTCAGCATAAGCATCAGTATCGGTTGCAGAGATGAGTCCCGAGGGCGAGACCCACATCAGCATCAATATCAGTTTTCAGAGATGAGTCACAGGGTCGAGGCCCACATCAGCTACAGTATCAGTTTGGGGCGAGGCCCATACTAAAATCAGTCTTCGGGGATGAGTCCCAGGTTCGAGGCCCACGTCAGCATCAACACCAGTAACAATTTTGGGGATGCGTCCCAGGGTCGAGGCCCACATTATATCAGTAGTTTTGGGGATGCGTCTCAGGGTTGTAACCCACTTTATCAGTATCAGTTTGGGCGAGGCCCATATCAGTATCAGTTTGGGGCGAGGCCCACATCAGTGTTAGTCTGGGGGCGAGGCCCATATCAGTATCAGTTTGGGCGAAGCCCATATCAGTATCAGTTTGGGCGAGGTCCATATCAGTATCAGTTGGGGGAAGGTCCACATTAGCATCAGTTTGGGCGAGGCCCATATCAGTATCAGTCTAGGGGCGAGGCCCATATCAGTATCAGTTTTGGGGGGCGAGTCCCAAGGTCGAGGCCTATATCATCATCTTCAGAAGTTTTGGGATGCATCCTAGGGTTGAGACCCACATCATCGTAAGTATATTCTATTTTGGGGATGCGTCCCCGGGCCGAGGCCCATTTTGTCAGCGGTATTGGGATGCGTCCCAGGGTCGAGGCCCCCGTTGTCAGTTGCAGTTATTGGGATGCGTCCCAGGGTCGTGGACCCACTGCATTATTTTGGGGATGCGTCCCCGGGCCGAGGCCCATTTTGTCAGCGGTATTGGGATGCGTCCCAGGGTCGTGGACCCACTGCATCATTTTGGGGATGCGTCCCCGGCCGAGGCCCATTTTGTCAGTGGTATTGGGATGCGTCCCAGGGTCGAGGCCCCCGTTGTCAGTTGCAGTTATTGGGATGCGTCCCAGGGTCGTGGACCCACTGCATCATTTTGGGGATGCGTCCCCGGGCCGAGGCCCATTTTGTCAGCGGTATTGGGATGCGTCCCAGGGTCGAGGCCCCCGTTGTCAGTTGCAGTTATTGGATGCGTCCCAGGGTCGTGGATCCACTGCATCATTTTGGGGATGCGTCCCCGGGCGAGGCCCATTTTGTCAGCGGTATTGGGATGCGTCCCAGGGTCGAGGCCCCCGTTGTCAGTTGCAGTTATTGGGATGCGTCCCAGGGTCGTGGACCCACTGCATCATTTTGGGGATGCGTCCCCGGGCCGAGGCCCATTTTGTCAGCGGTATTGGGATGCGTCCCAGGGTCGAGGCCCCCGTTGTCAGTTGCAGTTATTGGGATGCGTCCCAGGGTCGTGGACCCACTGCATCATTTTGGGGATGCGTCCCCGGGCCGAGGCCCATTTTGTCAGCGGTATTGGGATGCGTCCCAGGGTCGAGGCCCCCGTTGTCAGTTGCAGTTATTGGGATGCGTCCCAGGGTCGTGGACCCACTGCATCATTTTGGGGATGCGTCCCCGGGCCGAGGCCCATTTTGTCAGCGGTATTGGGATGCGTCCCAGGGTCGAGGCCCCCGTTGTCAGTTGCAGTTATTGGGATGCGTCCCAGGGTCGTGGACCACTGCATCATTTTGGGGATGCGTCCCCGGGCCGAGGCCCATTTTGTCAGCGGTATTGGGATGCGTCCCAGGGTCGAGGCCCCCGTTGTCAGTTGCAGTTATTGGGATGCGTCCCAGGGTCGTAGACCCACTGCATCATATATTCCATTTTGGGGATGCGTCCCCGGGCTGAGGCCCATTTTGTCAGCGGTATTGGGATGCGTCCCAGGGTCGTGGACCCACTGCATCATTTTGGGGATGCGTCCCCGGGCTGAGGCCCATTTTGTCAGCGGTATTGGGATGTGTCCCAGGGTCGAGGCCCCCGTTGTCAGTTGCAGTTATTGGGATGCGTCCCAGGGTCGTAGACCAACTGCATCATATATTCCATTTTGGGGATGCGTCCCCGGGCTGAGGCCCATTTTGTCAGCGGTATTGGGATGTGTCCCAGGGTCGAGGCCCCCGTTGTCAGTTGCAGTTTTTGGGATGCGTCCCAGGGTCGTAGACCCACTGCATCATATATTCCATTTTGGGGATGCGTCCCCGGGCTGAGGCCCATTTTGTCAGCGGTATTGGGATGCGTCCCAGGGTCGAGGCCCCCGTTGTCGATTGCAGTTATTGGGATGCGTCCTAGGGTCGTAGACCCACTGCATCATATATTCTATTTTGGGGATGCGTCCCCGGGCCGAGGCCCACTTTGTCAGTTGCAGGTATTGGGATGCGTCCCAGGATCGAGGTCCACTGCATCATCAACTAAGTTCGAAGCTGCAGGTAAGCCAAGTGGCAGCTGGCGAGCCAGGTAAGTAAAAATGCATTGCACGAACTTTGATAGGATTGTCCCTGGCACACACTGAACAAATCCCATCAAAGTGGGGGCGACTGTAGGCATTGCATTTTCGTATACCGAACCCGATGAGGAGTCTTATAAGGAGGCACCGCCTTTTAGTCGTGGAGTTCGCGGAAAATTGCCGAAGGAAAGGTTAAGTCAAGAGATAATACGTTTCGGAATTAATTTGCTAAGTTCGCTCAGAGTTTGCTTGCTGAATGTTCATTTCAAAGCGTATCTACAACCCAAAAAGCACCTAAACCCACATCCAAAGCCCATGAAACCAAAATAGATCAAACACCAAGCCCACCACCCATGAGGCCCACGACCATGACACCAAAATTCACCCTTCTTGCACTATTCAAACATGATTTATCCTTCCACCAATTTACTTTACACCTTTGATCTCACCTTTTACCTTGACACCTAATTTCCAAGGCATTATTAGATCAACCCCACATCATTTAGCCATCAAACCCCACGCCCATCACAATCCCCTCTCATTTTCTTCATTTTCCATCACCTTTCTTTGAATTTTCAACAAAGGATCACAATTATACATTACCTTCCTTCCATTTCCAAACAAAACTTGTCATTTCATTTCCTTTCCTTTCAACCTTATTGAATTTTCAACAAAGGATCACAATTATACATTACCTTCCTTCCATTTCCAAACAAAACTTGTCATCAAATTGATTACCTTTCATTATCACTTGCCAATCTCATTAATGCCCTCCATTTGCCTATTTAAACCTTCATTTTTCTGCCTTGGAAAACAGGATATCAAGAAAAGATTAAGCATTTTAGAAGATCAAAACAACCCTCTATCCTCTCCACACATTCACGCCTAAGCCCCTTTCACTGCCCTCCATTGCCGAATTTTAGCCACCATTCACAGCCCTAAAACACACCAAAATAAGCCTCAAATAAAGCCCTAAAGTCGCACTAAACACTCTCCAAACACAGCCCCATTCGCAGCCCTAAAATAGTCCCCAAAAACGCCCCCACTGCACCTTGAACTGACGCATCTTCACCTTCTGTTCTGGTCAGTTTTGGCTGCGACTTTAGCCAGCAAAACAGCCCTAAAATCACCTCCATTTTCCTCCTCAAACCAGTACACGAGTTGCCTCATCCAACCCTCATCATTCACGCCCAAACAGCAGCTCATTACACTCAAAACAGTGACCAAATTCACCAAAACAGTGAGCAAAACACTGAACTCGAAATCCTTTGAGGAACCAAGCAAACGGCCATCCAATACCCCTCCAAATCCACCAAAACAAACTTATATTCATTACCAACCAGTGGGCAAAGCACGAAGACTTGGAACGCAGCGAAGTGGACTCAAAACAGCGAGCGAAGTGGCAAAACAATGAGCGAAACACTGCAACAGCGAATCGGTGCGATCGTGGTGACTTAGCCTTTCCGACGGCCGTGTAACGTGTCTCCGAGCAACGACAAAAAAAGGTTAGACCTGAGGGTTTATAATACAAAATTTTCTCACATACAATAATAATTTAAAAATGTATTTTATGGTATTTTAGCATGAGTAGTTAACTTGGCATGTTGTTGGAATTGGCTCACATGAAATAATGACTTAGAATGGTTATTTAAGCATGTTATTAGAATTAGTTTACATGAAATGATGAATTAGTGTATGATGTGATTTTGGGGTGAATGAAATATGTGTTATTTCTTGTGGTATATCGGATGGAAACTCGGACATAAATTCCGTAGCCGAATCCGAATGGACGGTAGTGCGGTTTGTACTCGGGATACAATTCCACGTACCACTCGAAAGACACACGTATTTTCTTTTATCCAAACTTATGTTTGAGCATGATTTAATTGTTTAGTATGATATTTATTTTTCTATGCATAATTAGGATGTTTAATATGTTATAGTTTTATGCATGATTAATTGGTTGTTTCTAAGCATGATGTAGTCGTTTAGCATGATATTTATTTTCCTATGCATGATTAGGTTGTTTAACATGATGTTGTTTTATGCATGATTAATAGATTGTTCTTGAGCATGTTGTGTAGACTTGGTTAATATTGCACAAATCCATTTATTACAAATGACATAAGTAAGGGACCATTCCGAACCCAACGGTTTGAGGTCTTCCCTTGCGAGGGGTGAGTGCGGCCTTAAATCTCATTTTCCCGGTTCACACCGGGTGGCGACTCCATGTTATTTCGAAATCCCGACCGGGCCGCGAGCCCGGAACAGCGTCGTCCAGTTCCTGTTGTCTACACATAGGTTATTCCTAATCTAAGAAAACAACAGTAAAATCTTACAGTGTGGACTTTATTGGCCTATTTTATTTAACGATATACATGATTTCTGAAAAACTTGTCAAAATTGTCAAAAATTGTGATCTATTTCTAAAAGGCACATGTTGTCTTTAAATCTTATCCATGTCATTGAAGTCTTCGATTGTTGGGGAATTTATTTTATGTGTCAATTTCCACTGTCATTTGGATTTTTATACATTTTAGTTGTAGTTGATTATGTCTCAAAATAGGTTGAGGCGATTCCTTGTCAAAACAATGATTATAAAACAGTGTTTAAATTTTTAAAGAAGAACATTTTAAGTCGTTTTGGAATCCATCGAGCCATTATAAGCGATGTAGGTAAATATTTTTTTAACATGCCCTTTGAGTCATTAAAGAAAAAGAATGAAATTATGCTTAAAGTGTCGACCTCTTATCACTCTCAGATAAATAGTCAAGTTGAATTAGCAAATAGAGAAATCAAATAAATTTTGAAAAAAATAGTTAACCCAAATAAAAAAATTTGGTCTCTTCGAATAACTGATACACTTTGGGAATAACTAACTGCTTTCAAATCATCTTTCATGAATGTCTCTATATCATCTAGTTTATGGAAAACTGTATCATTTGCATGTAGAACTTGAGCATAATACACATTGGGCTATTAAAGCATTCAATTAAAATGTTGAAAATGACAATCATATGTTGGACAATTATGACCCATAGCATCACTATTTGTAAAAGACATTGTATTTTTGTACAAATTAACTATGTGACAAAGGAAATTGCCATTTTATCATTTTGTAATTGGATTACTTGGATATATAAATGATAAAAGTCCTTATGACTAGTTCCGGATTAATAAGATATGAGACAGTATTAATCCACGAACGGTTTAATCATTAAATATCCTTAGTCGTAGTATTATCGAGACTGGACATCGATAATGCGGAATAGACTAGTATTACACTTGTGCATGTTATGGAAGGTTAACGGCATAGTTCTCATATATTTAAGTATTGGATACTTATGCAAGTGTGATATGAGGTTCTGTTAGCCGTTGGACCGGGAACAACTTCACTCTAGATAGACCCCTCGGAATCCCATTGGTAGTATGACTATGTGTCTATGGGAATCCGAATTAGGGTACGTGTATGTGGTCTTTACCTGAGACTTGCATCGCTAATACTTGCGACAATCAGTACGCTTTGGTTTTGGTCATCCGAAGCTTTAACAGGTTCTGTGTACGCGTCTTCTAGGTTTATTGGGAATCATAGTGTATTGGGCGTAATGTTAAGATGGAAGTATCACTTCAGTCATATGGAGACGATGATCACGCTGAGAAACAGAACTAGTACTCTTAAATGCTGCCGCTATTCGGATAGTATGACTAGGTTATGATTATCCGATTACAGAGACTATTTGCTAGTGATCTGATATATGCTTCATACGGGGCAAACATAATTCCAGCCCCAGACCTAGTATGTGACATCTGATACTGGATCGTAATACACAATACATTGTATACTATGCCTGATACAGATTATATATTTTTCATTGAATATTTCTGGAGAATTGGGTAGGCACGGTGCTTTGCTAGAAGCCAACCATGTCTTGTAAATCGGTAAGAATGTGGTACAAGGTACACACATATTCGGATAGTCCGATGATCGTATTTACTGCCAACATATCCATGGATCTCTTGGGTCGCTTCCCAAAGATTCACCGATGACATTTGACTCGAACAGAATTAATCTGGGATTAATTATGAGAGATAAAATTAATCTGAGATTAATTACGGTAAGAATTTATCTGGGATTAAATTAGCATAAAAGAGAGAAAGTGATTAATTTGGAATTAATCGATTAAATAATATATTGGATTTATTAATTGAAATCGGATTTCAATGCGGAATTAAAATTGGATTTTAATTTGAGCGAACGAATATATTTGGAATTAATTCGTAAGTGACTTTCATAATAATTTTGCTATGAATTATTATTTTATTAAATTGGATTTAATTACGTCGCAATGGAAAATTCGTTTAATCGGATTAAATGAACCCGAGCCCAAAGTGTGTTGTGTAAACCAACTTGAATTTTGAATTCATAGTGGTGAGACCCACTAACTTACATCAACATGTCACATGAGTGATGGAAGTTGTTGGTTGCATTTAATGTAATTTTCTTCCAACACACTTTGTTTTGCTTTTTGGAAAATCATATACACTTTTGAAAGTCAATTTTGTGTATTAGTTTTAGAAACTAAAAATATCAAAAACTTCCTCTCTCTTCTCTTTCCTCCTTGGCCGAAAGCCTCCCTCTCTCTTTGAAGTTTTTGTTGCAAAAATTTCATGCTTGCTAGCACATTTAGAGTTGATTAAGGTGATAAGGAAACTCACCCTTGGGTTGGAAACACTCAGCATAAAGCTTGGAGCTTCCAACATACAAAGAATTTTTGAAATCACACATCCGATCAATGTAAGTTTTTTCCGCAACTCACTTGATCATTCACACACAATATCATGACTTAGAGACCTTGGGCATGTCTATGACACTAACAATGGTATCATGAGCCATATCTAACCATGATTTGAGTTTAGGGTTTATGGACTTTATTTGGGGATTTTGTGCTTGGAGTATGTATTTTTCCAAATTGGTTGTTTGGTTATGTTTAGATGATGATGAATCGAATTTGTGCATCATAGGATTTGAGAAAATTGATTAGACTAATTTTCCCCAAATTCTTTCACATGGCCGAATATAAGAACCCTTGGAACACTCATGGTAATTTTTTATTTAGACTATTGGATGAGTTTAAGGCATTAAATGAATATTGATTGTTGGTTTAAATAGATTGAAATCAAAATTGGATATTATTTATGCCCATTCCCGTGAGATATAGCATGTTGGAATGGATTGATTTTGCTTCAATTGTGTTGGACATGGATTGAAATATTAATCATAAGTAATTTGATTAATTAATGTTTTGGAAATATTATATTAATAAATTAATTGTGTTAATTACACTTTAATTAAAATTAATGTGGTATTTGGAATATTATGTTAATATAAATTACTCTTTAAAATTGGATTGGGCTAATTTGTTATATTTGGGCTATTGGGCTTGGTTGGGCCAAGTTTGGCTTTGGACAATTGGATTGGATCCAATTGGGCCTAAAATCATTTCCATAAAGTCCAAATATGACTTTTGGGCCTTTAATAATTTAATTGGGCCTAAATTGATTTTTGACATAGGGTGGTTCCTAATTGGGCCTTGGCTATTGGGTTGGATCCATATTGGCCAAAGCCCATGCCTAAAGAATTAATTGAAAGCCCATTGGACTTTAATTAAATAGGCATTGGATGCTAATTGGGCCTTTGAGACCCAATTGGATTGGATTTGGAATCCAAGTCTTTAAGGCACATAAATAAGTGTAATTATTTAATTTGGAATGAAATTCGAATTAGTATTGGATACAAATTAAATTGGATTTAATATTGTAGTTCGATATAATTCAAGAATACGTATTTTGAGTATTTATTCTTAAACGAGTTGGACTCGAGTAAATCAAATCGTTGTATGAATATTGGATTGTCATTAATTGAAGATTAATTAATTGGATTAGATTGATTGAACAACATGCTTTGTGTGAATACTTGGATGTATTTGTATGAATAATGTATATCAGATGGATATTAGTCGGGTGGGGCAATTTTGGAAATTGTTGTAATAAATTTGGAATTTATTAAATTGGACCTGTGTGTCTTTACTCTTTGTATTTCTCTTCTCACCAATTCCCCTCAATGTAAATGAGGTTTCTTTATGTATTATGTAATTGGGTAGAAGTATGCATAGTGCTAGCGGGAGAGAGAAAAGTGAGAGATTTGTTCTAGGAACAAATTGTGTTATATATCCATTCGCATATCATTATTAATTTATTCGCGCCTTATTATGCTTTTAGAATGCATCTTTAAGGGTGTATGATGAGACCTAATCAAAGCTAATAAATTGGATGCCAATATATGGAAAAACCCTCACTTTAATATTAAGCGTTTTCCTTCCATTGAGTGGTTCTTTCTCAAGATCCAAGATTGGCTTTTATTTGTTGGCCAAAGTCAAGATCATTGTCCATCTCGGATGTGTTTGAACCACGGAGGCTTTGTTATATATCGCATGTCTTGGGCAGTTGTGACTTGTTGGCCAAAGTCAAGGTCACTTCTTGTTTATCGATGTGGATTACTGATGAGTGGTAATTTTATCACTATTTCCCACTCATTTAACCTAATATATTGTATAGTTTCTTGAGTTTTGTGAATATTTTGATGTGTTTTGTGTTATTTTGTAGATAAATAAAGTTCCGGACATTCTGGAGGTGATTTGGAACCAAAACAGTGAAAATTGGACAAAAAGAGCATTTTGGTAATTTATCGCATCGCGACGCGCAAGCCTTTGGCGTCGCGATGCCTAACGTACGCCGAACAGTGCTAACGTGCGCTGGGTCTACAAGTCAGAATCTGAGAAAGTTTGACTTTGCTAACGTGAGCCGTGCCACATGTCACCATCACAGCCGATCTGCTAACGTGCACCGTGCCACGTGTCATCATCCTACGGTGCCGACAGTCACCATCGCTACATGTCACTCCACCTGTCTGCCACGTTATCATCCACATCACCAGTTGACCGAGTCAAAGTGCCACATCATCGCCACATCATCATCAGCCAATCACAACGTGCCACGTGTCGTAATTCTATGGTGCCGACAGTCACTTCGCCACGTCAGCATCAATTATTGAATCACTTATCCGACATCGACACGTGGCGGATAAGAATCTGAGCCGACGAATCAGAAGCTGCCATGTGTCACAATAATTGAGCTCCAACCACCTTGTCACGTGTCACATTATCACCTTATCCAGAATCACCACGTGTCATCACCTCAGCATGCCACGCCAAAAAGCACTGGCGTCGCGATGCTGGAAGCCTATATGCGCCTATAAATTCAGTTCGATTTCAGAATTCAAATCATGCCTTCCTTGAGTTTTGTAAGGACTCTAAGGATTGCATCTTGTGTGTTTTAGTTTTTGTAATTTTAATTTAGCATTTTTACTTTTAGTATTTTTAATTATGCACTTTTACTTTTTGTAATAAAATTTTATTTACTTTTTTACTTTATGTTTTGTAGTTAATTTACCGCTGGGGTAAAAGGTGAAACATTTAATATAATTATCTAGGTAAATTTCACTTAATTATAATTTAACCGGATTAATTAATGCCATACTTTATTACCGCCTATATGGTCGGTCTAAATATAAATTACTTTACCGCCTATATGGCTCGTCTTTATGTGACAGATAATTACCGCCTATATGGCTGGTGTAGTTGGACTAAATGGATTACCGCCTATATGGCTGGTTTTAAATGTTTAACATTATTAATTCCTGAGAAAGCAGAACATAAAATAATTTATATATTATAATAAGTGAGATTCCTAGATAAGAAATATTAAATGTGGATCCTCTAACCCCATCATTTTATTTTATTCTAGGGAATTGATGAAACACAATATTACTAGGCTTAATAATTGATTTAATTATTTATTGGGAATTCCTTAGTTTGTTTATTGAATCTTAAGCTTAATGCTTCTTGTTCTCTAATCATCAATAAGATTGATGTGGTAAACTTAAAATGAACTAGACATAGGGATTTTAGGTTTCAGCCTTAGATTCAATTGCCCACGATCTTCCTTGAGGATAAATAACCCTTTAATAGAATTCCTTACAGGATAGACATATACCTCTCGGGCGGGGGTAGCCATAATTGGAAATTAATCTTAATGAATCCAGGTAATTTGGTTGACATAGACATATGGTTCAATTGGGTTATACTGAGTATTTGCGTTTGACCATCGACAAAGGCTTTTGCATATTTTCGTGTTCCAGGTTAGCAAACTGATTTATTACACATAGATAAGAGAATCAATTCATCTTTATATTAATATTGTGTGGAGTCACGGCCCTATATCTTTGAGTCTTTTCTTTTATTTTCCTTAGTATTTTCTTTTTAATTAGCAAATCCACATTCAACCAACCAAAAGCAATCAATTCTCTTCTCCCTATAATTAGATACCTGTAAATAAATAGTATCAATAATTAATAACAACAGTAGGAATTAAGTCCTCGTGGGATCGATATTTTTATACTACTTGAACGATACGTGCGTTTGCGTTATACGTGTGTGTTTACGCCGGTCAATTACGAAGCTTTCCCACTGTCAATGGGTCGCGCTTAACTGGAATCATTAAGGTTGTTGAGCCAAAGCGAAGGCTTAGTTGATTCAGAGGAAAATGTTAGGAAATATATCTTGGATATATATCTTGGACTTGGAGGTTCACCTACCAGATCTAGGAATTGGATGTGATCCAATTTATCTTAGAGATCTACCTAGTTAAGTTTTATACAGCTTGTTGGCCAAGGTTGTGTGTATTTAACGGGATCCTAGCCCACTAGGAAACTAAGTTTCCTGAGTACTCAACAGAGGGTTAGAGGCTCGCCGAAAAATAGTGGGAGGCCAATATTAGATTTACAATTTTGTTTAATATTTTCCAAATACGCGCTTTTAAATTATTTTCGTCATTATATATTTATATTAGTTGGACTAATATTTTTTTATTTTTATTGAACAGTTGGACTGTACTTTTATAACTTCATTTATAGTTGATTATATAGTTGGACTATAGTAATCATTATATTTGATTGTACCCGATATCGTTGATTGGATAGTTGGACTATTGGAATCAAAATAACTGGAAAGATTAGCGTTAGAGATATCGTCAAGGGCGATAATGTCTTTAACGTCGTGAATTTTCCAGATTGGGAGATGAATCTCAGGATTGTCATGGGAGCCGAGAAGTTACTCTATATTATAGACAGACCTCTCGGGCGTGAGCCCGGACATGAGCAGGTAGTTGATCATGAGCTTTGGAAGACTCATAGTGATGACAACTCAACTGCTCAATCCGTCTTGCCGCAATGACCCCTCAATTTCGTCGTCAAAATAAGGGATTGGATCCCTACAACATGATGTTGAAAGTAAAGGACCTTCATAGATCTAATCTTAGATCTCAGAAGTATGAATTGCAAAAGAAACTCTTTCGCTCACGTATGTCAGAGGGTGCATCTGTCGAGCACTATGTGTCACAGATGATTGCTGACATCGAATAGCTAGGTCAGCTGGGCATAACCTTCGAGGCTGAGACTTCCATAGATTTGATCTTACCGTCTCTGCCCGACTGCTGGGGCGGGTTAATCATGAACTACAATATGATGAACCAAGAGAAGACTCTTGGAGAGTTGATGACGATACTGAAAGAGGCAGAGCCAGAGCTTCTAAAGGGCAAGAAGCGCGAGGCGCATCTTACTTCGACATCTCAGAAGGCCAAGGCTTGGCCGAAGGCTTCTGGAGGTGTGAAGAAGAAGAAGAAAAGAAAGGGCAAGGCCAAATCGTCAAAGTCTTATGGGAAGGCAAAAGACATAAAAAATAACTTGAAGATAAATAAAAGTAAAATTACAATAATGAAAGAAAATGATGGGGTTAGAGGATCCATTTTTAATATTTCAAAATTAGAAATCTCCCTTATTGTCAATGTTTACCGATTAATTAATTATATTTAACCATACCATAAAGGCGAAAATTCCATTTGTCTCAATTAAGTCCAATTGACCATATAGGCGGTAACAAGGTTATTACCTAAACCGATCATATAGGCGGAAACTACATCTGGAATGTAAAACCGACCATATAGGCGGTAAATGAGGTTATCACCTAAACCGGCCATATAGACGGTAACTAATTAATCCAAATTTTAATTAAAATAAGGGAGATTAATCTAATTTATTATATTAAAAGTCTCACATTTTCATCATAGTAGAATGAGATTACCTGCTCATGCTGTAAATGAAAACACATAAAATTTTATTAATTAAATAAAAAAAAATACAAGAAAACTTAAATAAATATACAAGACACTTTCCTTTAGGTTTTAATGGAGAAATTCCTCCAAAACAAACATGAAAATTTTACAAAGTTTAGCTTGGTATTTATAGGCAAATCTAAAGGCTTCCACCAATTTCTCCACCAATTGCTCCACCAAATATGACACCAAAATCCTCCACCAAACATGCAAGCATGTTTGGTTTAGGTTTTACAATTTTCAATTTTTTTATTTTTTTATTTATTTTTTGTTTTGAAAATGACTTTAATAATTATACATAACACACTTCTGGATGTTTTATCAATTTCGGTTATTATAATTTCTGACTTTAAAATTATTATGAACTTCAAAGTTGTAGATCATTGAGGCTTCTTTAATCTGGAACTTGAATCACCACAATTCGATATTCGAGTAAAACGTTATGGCCAAAATACGACAATTGCGGAAAGTTGGAATTTCCGAAATTATACTTCGTTAGAACGCCATTTCAAGTTTCTAATCTCCAAAATCAAAATTTCAAGTCCAGTTTTTACCCTTATTTGTTCCAAATTTCGTCCTGATTGATTCCATTAAGTCTCGATTTTATTTTATCTGTAAAATAAACTAAAACACATCAAAACGTTCATAAAACTCGAGAAACTATACAAAATATTAAGTAAAATGGGCGGTAAATATTGATATATTTTCCGATCATCAACTGACGTCAATTTTACGGATGGAATTTTTTTATCTCTAAAATCCATAGCTAATTTCATTATCAGTTTCAATTTTGTCTCTATTCCATCGCTAAATATTGAAATGAAATATTCTGTTGCTAAAGTCTGTCGGTAAAACTACAGTTTCTTGTAGTGCAAAAACATCAGCATGATCTGAAAATGTATGCATGACCTGAAAACATAACATGACTTGATAACGTAAACATGCTTGAAAACCATAATCATGTATTGAGAACTGAAACATGGCTTGAAAATTATAAAATTGAATGAAAAATAATAAACATGTCTGTAATTGTAAAACGTAGGTTGTAATCATGATTGAGAGCCGTAGATCATGAATTGGGAGCATGATTGAAACTGTATAGAAAATTG
The DNA here is from genome assembly GCA_019454045.1 of Zanthoxylum bungeanum. NCBI lineage: Eukaryota > Viridiplantae > Streptophyta > Magnoliopsida > Sapindales > Rutaceae > Zanthoxylum > Zanthoxylum bungeanum. Next base: position 106,930 of record SKCR01000098.1, read on the forward strand.
AAAATTGAAATCTGAATCATGAATTGAAAACGTAACATGAACGTAAACTATATATTGATAATCGTAATTGTAGAGCATGACTATAAACTGGAAGCTTAAACTATAAACCTGAATTAAAAACAAAGTCATGAAATCCAATAACTTGAAAACTTACATATGTAATGATCAGGATTGGGACATCTCCCATGCATCGTCATACGTACCGGGATTGGATTGTCACCCCCACATAGGCTTGCACATGTTTTAAATTATTAAAACACCAGTATCATAACCTGTGGGTGTCAGACCTATATAGCGGGACGTAGCACCACGTAAGTAGAGGGACATGAACATGAATATGCCTAATAGGGTCACCTAATGACCATTAGGCTTGCTCAACGTGAGCGAACCCGGGACGTTCTACATAAGAGGATGGTACCCTACCGTGATTTGAAAAATATTTAACATAATCACACATTGAGGTTGTACACATAAACATTAAACATGTAGGACGCGAGCTGGGAACATATGATTAATGAATAGAAAACGTATTTCGTGAAAACGTAAGTTGTAAACATGACACATGAAACACGTAAACTATAAACATACAACCATGACATGTGAAAAACTAAATTGAAGACGTAAATTGTACTCATGAATCATTTACATAATATCGTGACATACAATTGCAAAACATGACATGAAAATTATGAAGCATAATTGTAAATCGTGACATGTAAATTGTGAGTTTGGAATGGTAAACATGGACTGTAACATGTATAACATGGAATGAAAAATGTGTAAACACGAACCATAAAACCCTAATTGTATTTACGTAAATCATGAACTAAAAACATAATTATATACATGAACAGTTACTTGAAGCTCATGATCTGCATGTTGAAAACATATTTTTAATCTTGCATCATGAAAGCATAATTATAATCCTGACTCTAACTGAATCATGAATCACATGCATGAACTGTAAGCATATTAATCATGAACTGAAAACATAGAAACCATGAATTGATAACATGGAAATCTTAAGCTGACATATGTACTAGTTTATGCAAACAATGCTCATATGGGATTCATTACCTATTTTAGAATATGTATAGATGAACGTCGTCCGAACGAATTTTCTAACCAATACTTCTAAAATGGGAACGCATAAACTGAAAACAAAGATCGCAAACATATGACGTGTTAGCGTAAAACTAAACGTAAACTGAAATCATATATGCATGACTTGGGAAAGAATAATCTGAAAACGTGCATCCTTATCTCGTTAAAATATAATTCATAAACTTGTTTACATTGACTGTAACTTGTAAGACATAACTGTAAGCATGAAACATAACTTGCGAAACTTAAGACATAACTTATAGTTTTCATGGATCATGCTTCGTAAATCATAATACATTCGTCATAATAAAATATATCACAATGAAAATAACATGAAGATATAAATATAAAAATATTCACTCACAGAACATATGTCTTATTGCTCGCATGCTCTAATGGAACTGGATGGATTCCCATACGTGGAATTTGCTTCAATTAATGCTTGAAAATGCATGAAAACTCAAGTTTTTTTCTTGATTTGAAGCAAAAATCAGTGACCTAGGGGAGAAAGAAAAACGATAAAGAAAATGAAAGGGGAAAGGGTTATATATAAATCCTGGCTTGACCGGTATGTCGATTCCAAAAGCTTATTTTGAAGGCTCCAGAATGCATAATGACTGATTTAATGACCGATATGATGCCGATTTAATGACTGGTATGTTGACTAATAGGATGGTATGTTGGTTACAAAATGCATGGCAAAGTGCAAGGACACCGGTATGCCGGTTCCAGAATTCATGTCAAGTGTAGGGATATCAGTATGTCTGTTCCAGAAAGCATGTCAAAGGGCAGGGACACCAATATTTCGTAACCATAATGCACGTCAAACTGTAGGGATACCGGTATACCGATTCCAAAATGTATATTAAAATGAAAGGCCACCGGTATACTGGTATAGTGACCGGTATATCAGTCACAGAGCCCAAATGAAGCCAAAATAATGCTCATGGACTTGAATTGGAAATAATTCTAAATGATCTTGAACTAGGGTGTTATATCAAGTTACTTCTTACAAAAGGTACCTAGTTGCAAGGTTGTTTTTTTTTAATATTACTCTTTTTTCAATTTGAAATCAATAACGAAACCACGAAAAGCAAAAGGGAACCTATTGCATGTTTTTTAATAGAACACATTTTCTCAATTTGAAATCAATAACATAAACCTGAAAAGCACAAGGGCTATATAATACTACATTTGAACAACTTAAACACTTCCTTATTTAAAATCATTTTCGAGGTTTTTTTTTTAAAAAAAAAAAATTTGAAAAAAACATTTAAATAATGATCTCGACTAGTCTTATATGCAATTTTAAAAGTAATCACTACAATAAAATATGGAATTACCAACCAACTATTTCGGTCAGTAATATTTTTATATTTACCAACCGAATTCCGACCGAGGAGGATAAAAATAATTTTTGATCAATTACCGACCAAAATATTTCCGACCGAATATTCAGTAGATTGTCGGTCGGTAATACGACACGAAAGATTAATTTGGCGCCAGTTTATGCCGCTAACAATTTCCATCTGAAATTTCGATCGATAATTGATAATAAATAGCGACTGAATATTCATTCGGTCTCTAAAAGAATATTAATTATTAAAAAAATTAGTTATTTTACCGACCGAATAACGGTCGGTCAGTACAATTAAAAAAATTAAAAATAAATATTTATATATATAATAATATTATTATTTTACCTTATATATATACACATTATTATTATTATTATTATTATTATTATTATTATTATTATTATTATTATTATTATTATTATTATTATTATTATTATTATTATTATTATTATTATTATTTTACCTTATATATATATATATTATAAAACACAATAGTGTGTGTCATTTAGTGGGTAAAAGAGAATGTAACGAATGGTTATGATTAAGAGAGATAATATATGCAAAAGCCTATATTTGTGTGGCTTATTAGCGATTATTTCATTATAATTTAATGGTTGATACATAATTCTTTTATTATACAATCTCTCTGAAAATGACAATTGTAGGTTAACAAACAAATCAAATAACAAAATCCTTTCATTAAAGAATCTCTCTGAAAATGGCAATTATAGATTACCAAATAAATTAAAGAACATAATCCTAAAATCTCTCATACGGCACAGACAATATCTAGTACACAGACATTCTTACAAATTATAATAAGAAATATGTCATAATTTAGTGGCAATTTTCTTGTAGTGAATTTCGAAATTAGAGGAACATGTTTAAATAAATTTGGAGAAATTCTACACCCACATACCACTAGGCACGAGGGGACTTGAACTAGGAAGATTCCAATTAATGGATGGTTCTTGTGATATTTTTTTTTTAATGCTTAGAGTTTATCATATTTTGCGAAGACCATATAAAAAGTACTATTTGGATCATCAGTAACCGATATGATATGTTTTTATCTTTTTATGATATTATGTCATCTTTCCATTGATAAATTCTTATTTTATAATTATCAATTATAATTTTATAAAAAGGTCAAGAAAAAAACTCAAATGTCTAAATCTTTAAATTATTCCTTCAGTCTTTAAGAAAGTATGGTGAAAGAAAATGTTTGAAATCATTTTAGGATATAATCTTAAAATGCATAATTTATTTTTTCCAAGAATATATATATATATATTGCTTCCATTATTTTACATAACATAACAGAAATGTGCTGATTTTAGATTATGGATAATGAGACTTCAGTCGTTTTTAGAAAATTTTTTTTACCACTTTGATCTTAGTCTTCTGAAAAAAAATAATTTAATTTCCCATTTTATTCCTAATGGTTTTTTTTTTAAAGATGCATTGTATAAATAATGTCGAAAGATCTAATGACACATTATCACCTAACGACGCAATTACAAGGTCAAGATTCAATTCGAATAACAACTGAGGAATACTTAAGATTATAGTCTAGTTACAACAAAGCCTAATAATATAAGATAATTTGTGCCCTATGTGTTCTCTTAATTGGTAGGAAAACATATTCATACCAAAATATACTTAGATATAAGATAAATTATGAGACCGACTTATATTTCCATTTAGACCTCAGAATAATAAAAAAAAGAACATATTATTGAATAAAAAAAAATGTGACCTCTTAATAGTGTCCGAACATGTGGAGGCCAAAAAAATGTATATCATAAAGTGGTGATATGTTATGGGGAAAAATGACAATCTCCCTTTTTAAATTATGAAAGCGTTCATCATAAATTATGTTTATTTTCGAGTATTGTCATTTGTTAAATTCTCAATTTAAGTTCACCTGTGAAAATGATTCGAACCCTTAAATCTGATAATATACCACCTCAAGGGATTTACAAAATTAACTAATTTAATTGATTCACATCAGTATAGAATATAAGACAATCAAGCAAATTCAGCAACAGCCATAAATATGGATGGGAATTGATCCCTAAAAGCACTTGCATAATTTGATCATTTAAGATTATATAAGTTCATGGAGGCTGTAATTAAGAACATGCAATATACATAACATGTACAGTACCAAACACTCTATATATATATATATGATATTCATTATATTATACTAGTACTAGTATATATGGTTCAAAACTTAATATTCATTATATTATACTAGTATATATGGTGCAACTACAAGGAAATGCTACATATATATAATAGATTGCTGCCTGCTGCCTGCTGCAGCATCATTTTATTTAATTACAACTCGGATTCGCCATGCTACATATATATATATGGATCAGTTTGGTATGAGCTTGAAAGGAGGCTTGACAAGAGTTGGTGATGGATCATATCTGCCATAATCTTTGGTGTTTGCCTTCAGAAGCCTTTCATGGATCACACTCATTTCATCTTCCTGCAGTGGCTTCTCCTACATATTAATTAATTGAAAACCTTATAGTGAAAAAGAAATTAAATCATGAAATAAAAGAAATGGAAGCAATATAGACTTTTTTTGTGAGGGAAAATTAATATAATTTGGTTTTGTTTATGGTTGAAGAGTCTAGGTTGTACTCATATAGTACCAAATATGTTGAAAGGTGTGGGTGCTGACTAGTTTAACTAGTAAAATCTTTTGAACAACAACAAAAGCAATGATGAGTTAGGAGAAGTAAAGCAACTTGAATGATTAATTTTAAATATTATTATGATGTTAAGTCACAACTTCTTCTATTTTCATTTTTAAATGAGTAACTTTATGAAATGCTACACAAGAACCCCACATCTTAATTAACATGATGAGTAGTAGCAAACCTCAAAAATTGAATCCACTTCCTCAGCCAACTTATTCGCAGACTTTGGTATGCTTCGACCTGTAAATGCAATTTAATCATATAAATAAATGTAACTTATATAACCCATTAAAGCCTTCTGGAAACCCTAGAAGGGTTCTTCTAGGGTTGTTTAAAAAAATTATCATTTTATGTAACTGTTATTATTATGTTATATATATAGTAACTTAGTTTTCAAAGCTCGAGCAATGCATTTTCACATAGGGTTATTGTAGCGAAGGCTGCAGCTAGCAAGAGAAAGAAAATTTTTAGAACCCACCTGCCAAAGAAGTTAATAAAAATGAAGCTGAAATGAGGAGAAAGAGGAGACTAATCTTCTTGAGAAGCAAGAGACCCATTTGAAGAAAAAACTTGTTTTGTTTCTAAGCTGCTTCTTTATAATTTTCTCATTCAAGAGATTATAAATGCAAATGATGCTTATTTCTATCTATATTTTAGGCAACATTAACTTTAATCAGAGTGGCATTCTTTGGAGATAAAATTAAAAATTGATTTGTTTGTGATATATATATATATATATATATATATATATATATATATATATATATATAAAGAATACAATCTACTTGCTTTTTAGTTTAAAATTTCAAATTAGCTAGAAAAGGTGAAAGGATACCACTTTTCTTTTGTTGGGGCACTAAGGTCGTAGAAGTTAGTGGATCAATATAGTTAATTTATATATATAACAGTATTGATTATGATATCCTCAGTGGAAATATCAAAATACCCTTAGTCTTTTTATAATTTGAAATTAAATTTTGATAATTTTTGCCTCTATATGTCTACATATTAATATTATAAATAATAATTATGCAAAATTTTCATCTTAAATAATGGACCGGAATCCAATACCAAGTTAAGTTTATGTTGAGTAATGAATTAACTTGTCATGATTAATCTAGTGTGAGTATCACGTGGGTCTCACTTATCTCATAATTATTGATTCAATGATTAACATAAACTAAGCTCACTTCTGAATCTTAATTCCTAAATGATGGTACATAAATTATTTTACAAATTTTGTAGTTTTCTACACCATCTCACCATTCAGTTAATAATACTAAATCATTTGGAATGAAACTTAAAAACTTGAACAAAAAGTATTATGCAAATTTCAAAGTTTGTTGACTACTTTTTCATAACTTGGTGCCCTATTTAGGAATTTCAATGACACAGAGAGAATGAGCTTAGCTTTAATTAATTTCTATTTTCCTTTTAGTGTCAACCATTAGCAAGCTCAGAGTGCTTCATAAGAAACTAATTTGTAAAAAATGTTTGGTGACTGGGGACTTGTTTGTCTTTGGCTGTGCCATAAAGATAAATTAGGTAGGCATAAAATAGATTTAATGGATGACTAGTGCTTCCAATTATCATTAAAGACAAAGATAAAGCACCAAATACAACTACTGATGATAAGGACAGTGGTGGAGAATAAAGAGAAGCTCTATAGCACTGTCCACATTTTTTAATTAATTAATATTCATTTGTTTAATGATTTCTCTATTTCTCTAATTAAAGTGGTGTTAGGAAAGAGCATGCACCCTTAATTTAAGTTAATCTGCTTCTTTCTTTCTCTTAGAAGTCAATATCAATCATGTTTGATCATAAAATATAGATGGCATGCCAAGGATTATTGTTAGGTTAATATATAAAATATAAATATATCATTTAAGAATTTCCAAAAGAATTGCTTTAAGGTATACATCAATTTTATTGTGATGATCTTGTCATCAAAAGCACTTAATGGGGATTAGATATTATTTATACCTATAATCAAGATAATATCTAAGCAAATTTTATAAAGTAGTAAGATAATATTTCATGATGAATTGTGCCAAAATGATCACTAAAAAAATTACTAATTTAATAAAGTTTAACTAGAGAGGTTGAACCTACAGTATTTGGCAATTGTTAATGAGAAAAATTGATCAATAACCCCGTATTGTTTGTCAAAATATATCATTTTTCTTGTCATGTTTTAAAAATTCATTAAAATTTTCATGTCGTAAAAAATGAACTGATTGTAATAGACAAGTTGAAAAATAAACAGACTTTAGCATTAATTTTGAAATAAACAAATTGACATTTAAGGTAATATAATTAACATTAGAAGATTATTTTATTTTCTAGGAAAAAAAAAAAAAAAAACACAGGAAAGAAATGATTAATTCCACTTGGAGTTTTTTCTAATGCAGGAATATTCTATCTCGAACCAATTTATTCACTCTTTCAATTGATTGAGATATTCAAAATAAGTTTATGAGAATAAAAGAGAAAAATAATGATTTGTAATTTTTTTCGTTATATGTTTCTCTGAGATATAACGTTCTTTTTATAATGTGAATAATGAAGAGTTATATATATTCAAAGACACCCTTTAAGCAAATATTTATAGCTCTTCAAAATCATATGTTAAACAATTGATAATAAATTATGCAGTATTCAATGAATTTACTTTTCTTATTCACAATTAAATATTTAATTGATTTATTGAGAGAATATTAATAATTATAAAATAGATATCTCAAATAAATCTTATACAATGGTTTCAGTAATAAGTATCTTGCGGATTTGAATCTGTTAAAAGAAAAATAATTACTAAATGACGAATAGGCATGACGTCATTCAAAGGAAAGAAGAAGGAATCGACCAATGAGTAAAGAATCATGAAGAATAATGGAAGAAGAATGAATATGTGATTGATATATGGCGATTGCCACACGAACAGGTGTCTCGTAGTTAGCCGGTTAAGAACGGACCCACAATCTAACGATTACTACACAGTTTGATAGTAACCCCCACGATCTAGCGGTTATCAAAGCGCACGACCCAGCAGTTGCACACAATCCAGCAGTTACACGCAAGCGGCAGACGTGGGAGTTAACGGAAAAAGAAAGCGAATAACCGCTTCAGCGGTTGACAACACTTTACACTATAAAGGGCCCAGGCGTAGAAGAAGAGAAAAGAAAAAAGAAAAGACTCAAAATGAGCAAGTAATTTAAATTCGTTGTTGTCTTAGCTTTGTAATCTTTAGGGTTGTAATCTGTGTGCTTGCGTCCCTTAGAGACATTTTTTGGAATCAAACACCCCTTTCTAGATTGTCTCAAGAGGTTTAGAACCTTACACGCGTATCAACAAAAAATTGTGCGAACAGTTTTTGGCGACCACAGCGGGAGAAATTGGTTCAAGAATTGAAGATGCCTTCGAAAAATGAATACTCAAACTGGTTCGAATACAGAGGAATGAGGATTGGAGCAAACCAACCAAACTCAAGTTCCGACTGTAGTGGGCCATTTTGAGGGTTTAGCATATGGAAGTCATTATGACACTATGAGGGAGTTCAACCCTAACGTGATGCACGCCTTGTTTGGCGAATTCAACCAGGACGTAGTCGAACAGGTTAGACTTCAAAACACTCATGTTATAGATAAGTTCATTTCGACTAGTAATTCACATTATGAAAATATGGCCAAACATATGAGTTCATTAAATGAGCTAATGGCTAAATGCGTAAATGGAGGGGGAGTGGAAATCCCATATGGGATCTCACCTCCTCACGCGCCAAACATGAGAAGCAATCCTGAGTAAGATTGGGAAGCTCAAGCGGAGGTTGGACCAAGCACTACAAGAAAAAAAGCTTTTACTGATACTAAATTAGTGTCAGTAAAGGGTTTTACTGACACTATATAAATGTGTCAGTGTTGCCGCAGCCAGAATCACTGACACTAGTTCTAGTGTCAGTAAACATTAATACTGTAGTATCAGAAAATTATTGACACTATGGTATCAGTAATCTCTCACACTATTTTAGTGTCAGTAAATTATTGACACTATAACATCAGTATTTAGTGATACTATAGTGTCAGTAAATTTTGTTACTGCAGTATCAGTATATCGCATATATTTGATTTTTAGTGTCAGTAATTATTGTTACTATACTATCAATATCCGTCAATATCTTTTAAAATTTAAAAATCGTATTATTTCACAATTATATTTCTTATGTTTTGTAATTAAATTAATCATAATATAATAATATATATATATATATATATATATATACCAACTCAATGAAATAAAAAACTAAAAAATTACATTTATATAAAATTCGCAATATAATAGATTAATCGTATTAATCAATTCAACAGTATCACATGATGAATACAAAAACTCCATAGACAATCTTTAAATTAACATATATATATTTCAAAAACTACTCTTAAAGTCCCACCAAAATGTCATGCCCCCACCAAAATTCATGATACTTGTTGAGAAGCCTGCAACAATCCCCCAACAATATGATATCTGGCACAAAATCTGAAATTATAAACCAAATGTTAAGAATTAGATGGACTTCCAAAAAAAATCGATATCTTCATAAATAAAAACATTAAATACATCCAAATAAAAATACAAAATATAAATACAAAATATAACCCTAATCTAATTTTTGTCACATAAAGCACTTATTGACAATAACCATACCAACAACCTAAGAGCATGCATATAAAAAACCAAATGACATCCATAATAACAAGTTGTATCTTTCATACCGCTACATAATCACCAAAACAAACAAATCAATAACATACAATAAAAAGCATAGAAATAAAGAGAAACATCTAGGGCAGAGGCTAGTATTGCCCAAAATCCTACATTTGAATTCATCAATTTACACACTTTTACAAGCAATCATGTCGGCTTCATTCCTCAGAGTATACTCTAACGCATTGTCCAAACTGAACTGGTTTGGCAGCAGTTGCAAGGGAAAAAATTTGGAGGGCATTGACAAAGCAAAACCGATACAAACTTATCCCAACTGCAATCAAGTACAATTTACTGTATGCCCAACATTATCTAACAAAAAATTGTGGTAGTATTATGTGACACACAATGTCAAATACTTCAAATGTCTGCAAGTGTTTGTGTCAAAAAATTCTTAAAATGAAAAATAAGTTCATCATCATTTACCAGTACAAGATAGTTTACACAGATTCATCTTACACATTCTTGAATTTGAATAAAAAGAATGAAATCGTTAAGAAGATGAAAAGTTAATAACATTGTTTTTTGTAATTTTTTAAACTTTACCTAGAAGCCACACGAACATTATACTCCTTGCCAGGATGGTAAAATTCAGCAAAGAATGCATATATCATCCCAAGCATGGATGTTACGAAAATTAGGTTCAAACCATTGCTTCTCAAAATCAGCTAGTTCCAGTCAGAAATTGTCAACATTACGCATTTAGTCTTGACATACACCGTCCTCAGCCGATTGAGGTGTAAAATTCAATTTGCATAAAAAAGTAAAAAACAATGGAATACATCCAATCCCTATTATATCTAATTCATTTTTTATGCATAAAATCACTATTGAGGCTAATATAAATCACAAATTCACATACACAAGCTATTCACATACACAGGCATGCTTATCAAAAGCATATATACGGAGGATGATGTTATAGCGACACATTAATATGAGAGCTTTCCAGCACATTAGTATTAGATTTCGAAACATACACTTGCAGACACCTACTCGCAACACGCTTTTTAAATCCTAAACTTAAACTAACAAATATTATACTAAGTTTGGCATTTAAATTTCCAACCTATGTTTTAGAGTCCAGCAGTAGTCCCTCTCTGGTATAGAACTCAGTGAACACAGAAAATGCCAGGAGATTCAGGGTTTCAAAAATTATTTTCGACGAAAAATTCCACACGATTTCTTTCCCTCTTATTGATCTCTTATCCAAACGAAGTGTCAAATGTTTTTACATGATAAAATTATTTCTCACAGGCATTTCATCAAACACATGGAGAGGACTTTTACCCATACACATACCTTGAAATTATGAATGCAAACGAGATTGATCTTTACAGACAAATCTCCCTTAACTTACCCAAATGTTCATCTGAACCAGAAGTATCCTTGTTCACAGGCAAAACATTAATTTGCTGCCACTAGGACCAGGCTGTAAGAACAAAAGCACCAATTAAAACAATTAAAAACAAAAAAGAGGCAGATGTCTTCAAAAGTATCAACCTAATCAAAAGAAATTAATCAATTAAAAAATGCCGCCACAAGATTTTCTAGGAGAGTTTCTAACTAATTCTATAATGCATCACTGCAACAAAACCCAATATTTCAGAAATCACAACCATTATAGGAACAGGATAATCAGTCAAACAAATAAAACAATTCACAAAGGAAAAGGAGAGTTCTGTCAATAGGCAGCACACTAAACTCTGCCGTTCTATTGTCACTTTTCTTTAAAACTACAGGCAAGGTCTCTGAAATCCCTTTCAATTATTGCAGTGGAGTGAACACTAATTCAATGACCTTAGCCAGCAAATATTTAATGATAAGAGCACTATATTGGCACTTTGGATGTGAACAAAATCATGTGTCCTGACAGAAAGTTAGAACACTTCTATATATATAATGCAAATAAATAAATAAATAAAAATGAGGAAGTATGTTTTAAATAATTATAGCATAGATCAACAACGCAGTTCAATTAAGCACCCGTTTACAAATAGTTGAAAATCTGAATCCCAAAACAGATCGAATCAGAGTTCACGCCGCTGGCCCTGAACAAATAAGAGGTGTGGGACAGATCTCATTCAAATACATAAAAGAAAAAACACACAAGGGCAACACGAAAATTAGGACCTCTATTCAAATATAATGCCGGTCGCTGAAGTTGGAGCCGGAGTTGAGGGGGGAGTAGGGACTGGACGGCGTGGGAGAGAGGGGCGACGGAGCGGCGGCTGAAGAGGAGAGAGGGGAAGGGAGATGGGGAAGTGATTGTTGTTATGGAGTTGGTGGAGGTGGAGATGAGGTGTTTTGAGAGGAATGGGGAGAGTTTTGAGAAGCGGATAGTGGAGATGAGGGTTTGATTTTAAGGAAATAATTTTTTTTTTAATTTTTTTTTACTGATACTAAGGTATCATTAATTACTGACACTAAATTTACTGATACTATAGTGTCAGTAATATATGCGAAAAACGTCACTTCCGTGAGGTGTTGGTTCGACTCCAGACGACTACGCGTTTTTTTTTTATTTCTTACTGATACTATGGTAATAGTAATTACTGACACTAAAATCACTGATACCATAGTGTCAGTAATTATTGATATTTAAGTGAAAAACACGGAAATAGGCACATTTACACGTCGTTTCTGACACTTTTAGCCTAGTGTCACTAACCTTAGTGTCAATAAAGGCCTTTTTTCTTGTAGTGAAGCAATGTTACTCCTCCATAAGGGATTGCTATCTCAGAAATATCCCGCGGAGGGACAAACCCTATTAGTTTTGGCCCACACTCAGGGCCGAACATGGCACAACATGAGATAGCGTTGCCCCAAGGGTTACAAGGGAGGCTCGAGACCGTGTCCCATTTGTTCGAGGACCTCAACCACCACATGTAGGGGTGCCATTCAATGGCAACGCCGTATTGAGAGAACATATGTCTGAGATCATCCAAAATCAATTCGGTTTGGGGGTGAGGCCAATTCGGCCAAGATATCAAAAATCATATCCGGATTGGATTGATTTAGCGTATCTGTAGCCCAGGAACTATAAGATACCACAATTCTCTCTATTCACGGGATTATGGGAAGTTTCCACTATAGAGCACATATGGCGATTTACTCTCCAGTGTGGAGAGACAAATGATTTCCATAAACTGAGATTATTCCATGGTTCATTATCGGGAATAGTTTTTTCATGGTATGTCAGTTTACCGCCAAATTCGGTGGAAAACTGGTACCAAATGGAACAACTGTTCTATGCACAGTTCTACAAAATCGAGTCAGAGGTTACATTGGCTGACTTGGCAAATTTAAGGCAGTTACCAGGTGAGTGAACCGAAACTTTTTTGCTAAGATTTAAAGCTGCCCGAAGCCGATGTTACAGACCTTTTGCCAGAGAAAGAATTTGTGAAAATTGCTCAAAGTTGTCTCAACTTTGACTTAAAAAAGAAATTCCAAGATCGAGAGTTCTGGGACCTCCTCCAGCTCACTACTAACGTGATTAGATATGCGCGATTGTTGAGGGAAGAAGAGCAAATGAAGAATGCTAGTAAAGGTACTTACTATAGGAATGTAAACTACGAAGTAGGAGAAATGAATATTGAATCGGTCAACATGTGTCTGGCTGAATTAGTTAAGGGGAAATCATATGTTGTAAGGCATGGGCCGAACCGTGCCCAGAGGCAGAAAATGATAAAAAGATTAGGACTTTTTCGTTTGACATTACTAATCTAGATGCCATATTTGATCAATTATACAAGGATAAACAGATTAAATTAAGTGACCGCCACAAATTGCCAAACCCTGAGCAAGTTAATGGAAAATAATATTGTAAGTGGCATAATGTATGGTCTCACTCAACTAACAATTACATTGTATTTCGAAATGTGTTACAGGATGCCATAGAGTCTGGGCGAATAACATTCGAAAAGAAAGACAAGATGGCAGTGGACGACAGCCTGTTCCCTTTCCCTATGCCAATGGAAATGAACATGATTAGCTCTGAATTAACTAGGATGAATTTACCAAAATTTTAGTTGGTCTTAGATGAATATCATAACGATCAACGCCCTAGTGCCTTTGAGAGGATATATTTTCACCGAAAGGGAAAGAATCTATAAAATTTGTATATTCGCTGTCAGAACAGTGTAGAATTGATGAAAGAATTAGAAGAAACTTGTCAAAAGCCTCCACCGCCGAAAAGAGAGCCAGTAGTATGGCACCCGAAAACCTTCGCACTGAGGTTCTATGGAGAGCACTCGAACTCCGTTCAAAATGTCAGAACTTTTAGGTCGAAGTTTCACTGGCCCAATGTTTGACATTCGTATAACCAGCAAGGAAAGAACTATATTCATGTGGACGAGATGACAATGACACAGTTGAGATGACATCAAAGGAATTATAGCCGGATGACAAGCCAGCGGCGTGAGGATAGGGCTCCCATTGGTCATGAAAAGCAAGGCAATGTCTTTGCAACCAACAAAATTATGAAAGGAAACGCCGTGATAGAAGGCCAAAGATGTTGATGGCGAAGAAGGAGTCAGTCAGGAATGCAAAACGAACCAAGTTTGACCGATGGAAAAAGCGGGATGAAACGGATGATGAAGAACCACCCATTGTTATTCAGTTTGACAACATGCCACCAGTAGTAGCTAATCACTATTTGTTGTCTGAGGAATTTAAACGGGAAAATGATGAGACCTTTGGAAGGAATGAAGACGTCTACGACAGTGAAGAAACAAGAGTTGCAACACTTACCAAGGAAAGCAGAGAGGTTTCAGAGGATGAGATGAAAAATGTAGAAGAAGAAATAGATTTTTGCATTGAAGCGCAAAGAAAGGGGATACCGCAAAGTCAGAAATCCAGTCATGGGAATATTGGGGGAAGACATGGGATGGTCATCATATCTTGTACTATATGGAAAATCCAAGTTAAAACGAATCGTGTCTAGAGCAGAAAAACAGAGGGTATTCACCGGCAATAATGGTGATGCATCGTCCAGTGGCTCATCCATACTACCACCTTCCAGATGGGATTTAGAGGAGCCTAAACAAAGGGTATTCACCGACAAGACTAGTGATGCATCGTCCAGTGGCTCGTCCACGCTGCCACATTTCAGATAGGATTCAGAGGACCTTAAACAATATGAGGATGTCCTTGCTTTCCTGGCTGATGAAGATGTATGTGATGGGCGAGTAATGGAAATAGGAGTACTTGGGAAAATAACGTTTCCAAAACCTCCCCAACAAATGTCACAACATCTCCGACCATTATATGTAAAGGCAAAGGTAAATGAAATACCAGTCACTAAAGTATTGATCGACAACGGGGCGGCCATTAATGCCATTCTGATTAGGATGTTGGGGCGTTAATCAAAGTCAAAAGCTGATCTCATCCCAACAGAAGTGGTGCTCACAAGCTTCAATGGGGGGCAACGACAGCTAAAGGATTCGTCCCATTAGACCTACAAGTATGGAGCACCATTAAGATGATGGTGTCTTTTGTCATAGATGGACCACCACGTACATGCTCTTGGGACGAGATTGGATTAACGGCAACCGATGCATACCTTCTTCCCTCTATCAATGTTTGGTTTTTTGGAATCAGAGGGATGAGGTCGAAGTAGTGCATGCTGATAATATACCTTTCATGGTAGAAATAAATTCAGTAGAATATTTCATGTATGAAGATAATTATGGACCAGTTAGATTGTCGAATGAAAATTGGAACACATCTGTAGTTGCCCAAAATGATGAGCCATACGCTGTTGAGTTATTGATTGACTTATTCATGCAAACGAGGCTAAACATAATGGCCTTCGAGAAGCTAGTGTGTGTCCCAGAAACTAGCAAGTCGAATGATAAGAGGCGAGCAAATTAAAAAAAAATCCACGCTTGCGGCCGCGAAAGCCAACTTAATGGCTTATTTTCGGGAATGGGAAGTCGAAATCGACGCTCAGACCGAAATCTCAGCCTTAAAGGGAAAACTGATGACTCACCAGGTCGAAAATATAATAGGAGAGGCATACATGGTAGATTGTTTGGACGAACGACCAGAGGAAGAAAGTAAGGATCTAGAATGTAATCTAAATGGACACCAGAAGACGGGCATTACGAGAGCGCAAGATGTTCTTGAGGAGGTGAACCTTGGAGACGAGGGCGAAAAGCGCAGCACATATATCAGCAAGAAACTTGATGCCCAGGTACGTAAAGAACTAATTTCTCTCCTAAAAAGTTATAGAGATTGCTTTGCATGGGATTATGAGGAAATGACTTGTTTGGATAAAACTTTAGTAGAGCACAGGCTACCTATCATGCCAAGTTACAAACCATATAAACAACCTCTCATGAAGTTCGCACCAAATGTCTTGCCTAACATTAAGAAGGTAGTCGAACGTCTATTAAAGTCAAAATTCATTAGGACGACCAGATATATAGAATTGTTGTCAAATATTATCCCAATTATGAAGAAAAATGGAAAATTCAAGATCTGCATAGATTTTCGAAACCTAAACTTGGCAACACCAAAAGATCAATACTCTATGCCTACGGTAGATTCATTAGTAGACTCCACTGCGGGATAAAAAATATATTCCTTCATGGATGGGTACGCGGGGTATAACCAGATTTACATTGCTAAGGAAGACGTTCAGAAAATGGCTTTTCAATGCCTATGGTCTTTAGGATATTTTGAATGGGTAGTAATGCGATTCAGTCTGAAAAACGCTGGGGCCACTTACCAACGAGCTATGAACTTGATCTTTCATGACATGATTAACATTTTGTAGAAGTTTATGTGGACGATATAATGGCCAAATCTATGGAAGTAGACCGATAAGTGCATGAAAATGTACTTTGAACATCGCTAATTCGGCTTGATTACCATGTAATTAATCTTAATTATGATTTTTTTATTACTAGGAAGCAATAGAACATGAAAATTGAAGCAATTATACATTTTTGAGACCTTATAGATGCATCGGAAGCACGCATGAAAAGCTAAAACGAAGAAAACACAATTCCAGATTTTTTTTTATTTTATTACTAGGAAGCAATGAAACATGAAAATTGAAGCAATTATACATGTTTTGAGACCTTATAGACGCATCGGAAGCACTCAGGAAGAGCTGAAACGAAGAAAACATAATTCCATAAAAATGGCCTTGTGTCGCGACGCCCAACCTTATGGCGTTGCAGCGCGACCTCAGATTCACTTCATACATATTTCCCGCAAGTTTGGCACCGTGGCGCCCTGGAAGACCCCAGAAACTTAATTTAGTCATGTTTGATGCGAACAAGGACTTTGAGACTTCCCTATATAAACCCAAGTTCGTTCAAAATCCTAAAAGAGGAGAAAAATATAGATAAAACACACAACAAGGAGTTGAAGTCACATATTTGAGAGAGAAGAACAAAGAAGCTTCATGCCAGACATGATGCTCCTCCGATCTATCAAGGCTATGTCTCTCTTCTATATGGAGAACTAATCTTATAGGCAAAGCTAATGATGAACTCTTGTAATTAGGTTATTATATTCATGTTTTTAATTCCTGAATACCCTTCAACGTTTAATATGATTAATGGTTGTTATTCTTTATTATCTTTTGATTTATAATCCAGAGATTGTGTTTTACCAATTTGCATATAGGAATAGTCATGCTTATTCTTTGTATGATTGGGGAACCTAGTTGTGACTTGTAATGTTGTTTTATGAGTTGATCTTCTGCTGCAGTATTGCCTGAGGGTATATTATCGACGGTAGATAGGTCATAACATTAACATTGTGTGATATTAACATAGAGAAAATAATTCATCGATTACTTTAGGATTTAATGTGTTTTGATTGAAATATCTTCCTATTATTGGTTTGAGATGTAAAACCTTCAATTGAGTAATAAAATGAATCAATTACTGAATATAAGAATTTGATACAAGAGGGATTCCTGACGCTCTGCTGCTTTTCTCTACGGATAACTCTTACGTACTTTTCATCGTTTTTATTTCACATTACCAATTAAACTTTTTTCTTTAATCAAGTTATTGCTAATGTTTTCTTTAAATGAATTAGTTCCTTGTAACCATCTCTTTGAGAAATCGACACCCCAACTATATTGCTATAACCACAAGTACTTTTGGGCGTAATCAAGTTTTGGCACCGTTTTTGGGGAGACGGTTTATGAGCAAAATGAGCAGGTTTGCTTAGTCAACAATAAAGCGGTAACCTCGTTCCATTTTTATTTTTTTTACTTTTTTATTTCAGTTTTAGTTTTAGTTTAAATTCTTATTTTTAGTTTTAGTTTCTTTTATTTTTGTTTCTAGTATTATTTGTGTTTAAGTGCATGCCTAGACTTAGGGATCGGTTTGGTAGATTTGTTAGAAATGAAGAGGAAGATTCTATTTCAGAAAGTCTGTTTGATAATATTTTTGCCACACCATCTACATCTAGCACACATAACATGAGTGAGTACGAGAGGCCACCCATTAGGTCTCTTGAGGAGTACCTCCATCCCAATCGCACAGCTACAACTGTTGGACAATTTTGACCCATAGCATCACTATTTATACAGAACATGATGTTGTTGTACAAATTAATTATGTGACAAAGGAAATTGCTCTTTTATCATTTGTAATTGGATTACCAAGATATATAAATGATAAAAGTCCATATGATTAGTTCCGGATTAATAAGATATGAGACAGTATTAATCCACGTAGGTTTAATCATTAAAATATCCCTAGTCGTAGTATTATCGAGATTGGACATCGATAATGCGGAATAGACTAGTATTGCACTTGTGCGTGTTATGGGAGCATAACGACATAGTTCTCATATATTTGGGTATTGGATACTCATGCAAATGTAATAGGAGGTTGTGTTTACCGATGGTACGGAAACAGCTTCACTCTGGATAGACCCCTCGGAATTCCATTTGTAGTATGACTATGTGTCTATGGAAGTCTGAATCAGGGTAGGTGTATTTGGTCTTTACCTGAGACTTGCAACGCTAATACTTGCGACAATCAATATACTTTGGTTTTGGTCGTCCAGGGCTTTAACAGGTTCTGTGTACGCCTCTTCTGGGTATATTGAGAATCATAGTGTATTGGGTGTGATGTCAAGATGGAAGTATCACTTCAGTCATATAGAGATGATGGTCACGTAGGATAAGGAACTGGTACTCTTGTATGCTGCAGCTATCGGGAAAATATTACTAGGTCATGTTTATCCAATTATAGAGACTAGTTAGCAGAGATCCGATATATGCTTCGTACGGGGCAGACACAATTTCAGCCCCATGCCTTGCATGTGACATCCGATACTGGATCGCAATAAGCAATACTACGTATACTACGCCTGATATAGATTACATATTCCTTTAAGAATATTTCTGGAGAATTGGGTAGGCACGGTGCTTTGCTAGAAGCCAACCATGTCTTGTAAATCGGTAAAAACGTAGTACTAGGTACGTACGTGTTCGGATAGTTCGACGACCGGATTTACTGCCAACATATCCAGGGATCTCATGGGTCGCTTCCCAAAGATTCACCGATGACGTATGACTCGCACATAATTAATATGGGATTAATTAAAAGAGAGAGAAAATTAATCTAGGATTAATTACAGAGAATTTTATCTGGGATAAAATACTATTTAAAGAGAGAGAACGATTAATTTGGAATTAATCGATAAAATAATATATTCGATATATTAAACGAAATTAGATTTGGACATGGAATTAAAATTAGATTTTAATTCGGGAGAACGATTTAATTTAGAATTAATTCGTTAGCGACGTGAATAGTAATTTTGCAAGGCATAATTATTTAATTAAATTTGATTTAATTACATCGCAACAGAAAATTCGTTAATTCGGAATTAGTGAACCCGAGCCCGGAATGTGTTTGCGGGCCCGCTCGTATTTTGAATTAAAGTGCGGCCCACAAGTCACATCACGCGTCACATCATTAGTCACTCAAGTGATGGAAGTCTTGTCACTTTTTGGTGATTGACATCTTGTCACTCTTTGATTGATGTGAGTTGTTGAAGGCATTAATGCCTTGTACCAATTTTTCTTTTTTGGAAAATGAAAAATGGTATATCTTTTATTTGAATTTTGGAAATCAAAAACAACAACAACTCTTCTCTCTTCTCTCCCTCATTCACGGCAAAATGCCATTTTTCTCTCCTCTCTTGGCTTGGCCGAGAGTCACACAAGGCTTAGGGAAACAATTTGTTGCAAATTTTTCCAAGTGCTAGCACACTAAAGAGATCATTCAAAGGTGATAGGGAAACCCATCTATTAGCATGGAATCTACATTCAAAGCTTGGAGCTTGAAGATCAACACAAGGAGCACAACCAAGGGCTTGGCCGAGAGTCTCAAGGAGAAATTTTTGTGTTCAACGCATCGGAAAGCCGATCAAAGTGAGTATTTCCGCTACTTTACTTTGTTGTATTCGCACATTTCATTGCTTAATTTGATCTTGGTTTGACCTAGAAAACCCAACAATGGTATCAGAGCGGTTATTAAGCATGAAATTGAATTTAGGGTAAAATTTGGGTAAATTTGATTTGAGCATGATTTAACCAAATTGTTTGTTTGAGCATGCTTGTATATGGATAACTTGGAGTTATATGTGATCAATTTGATGAAAATTGAATTGGATTAATTTTCCCCAATTATTTTGGCTTGGCCGAATATGTGATATGCCATAAGTCATGGTATTCTTTGTTCTTTTGATTATTGGATGAGTTTAAAGACTTGGGACAAATTGATTAATGATTTAATTGGATTGAAATCGAAATCGGTTTAACAAACCCCAAAATGCCGTGAGCTTCAAAGCATGAAATGAGATGATTTTTTGTTTCAATAATATTGGACATTGTTGAACAAATTAAAGCATGATTAATTGATTAAATTGATATTTTGGAAATGTTAATTTAGATAATTAATTAGTGTAATACACTTTAATTGATTAAATTATGATATTTAGAATATTGGAATTTAATTAGTTGGGCTAAATTTTGAATTGGGCTAATAAAGTTGTATGTGGGCTTATTGGGCCTGGTTGGGCCAAGTTTGGTTTATGTTAATTGGTTGGATCCAATTGGGCCAAACACCATTTCCATAAAGTCCAAATATGATTAAATGAGGCCTAAATTGATTTTTGGCAAATGGTGATTCTTTATTAGGCTTTGGTTGCCAAAGCCCATGCCTTATAAATTAATTGAAAGCCCATTGGACTTTAATTAAATTGACATTGGATGTCAATTGGGCTTTGAGACCCGTTAAGCTTAGATTTAGAATCTAAGTCGCAAAGGCTTATTAATAAAGTGTAATTATTTAATTTAGAATTAAATAAAGAATTAGTATTTAATATTGTAGTTTGATATAATTCAAGAATTCGTACTTTAAGTACATATTCTTAAAACGAGTTGGACTCGCGCAAATCAAATCGTTGTTTGAACATTGGATGATCATTATTTAAAGATTAATTAATTGGATTAGATTGATGGATAACATGCTTTGTGTGAATACATGGATGTGATGTATGAATGATGTATATCGGATGGATATTAGATGAGTGAGGGCAATTTTGGAAATTATTGTAATAAATTTAGAATTTATTAAATTGGACCTGCGTGTCCAGCCTATTACCTCTTAACTCTTTGTATTTCTCTTCTCACCTATTCCCCTCAATGTAAATGAGGTTTCTTTAGAAGTGTTATGTAATTGGGTAGAAGTAAGATTTGTGCTAGCGGGAGAGAGGAAATGGAGAGATTTGTTCTAGGAATAAAATGTTTTAAATATCCATCCGCATATCATTATTAATTTATTTATCGCACCTTATTATGCTTTTAGAATGCATGCTTAAGGGTGTATGATGAGACCTAATCAAAGATAATTAATTGGTTGCCAATTACGCGAAAAACCCTCAACAAATATTAAGCGATTTCCTTCCATTGAGTGATTCTCTCTCAAGATCCAAGATTGGCACTGGTTTGTTGGCCAAAGTCAAGACCTTTGTCCATCGCGAATGAGTTTGAATCATGAAGGCTTTGTTCCATATCGCATGTCTTATCCAAGTTGTGATTTGTTGGCCAAAGTCAAGATCACTTCTTGTCCATCGACATCGATTACGAAGCTTTCCAAAGTCAATGGGTCCCGCTTAACTGGAATCATTAAGTTTGTTGTGCCAAAGCCAATGCTTAGTTGATTCAGAGGAAAAAAGGTTAGGTAATATATCGGATATATTGGCATATATTAGATATATGTTTCGGACTTGGATGTCCACCTACTGGATCTAGGAATTGGATGAGATCCAATTGATCTTAGAGATCTACCTAGTTAAATATCATACAACTTGTTGGCCAAAGTCAAGGTTGTGTGTTATTTAACGGGATCCTAGCCTACTAGGAAACTAGGTTTCCCGAGTACTCAACAGAGGGTTAGAGGCTCGTCGAAAAATAGTGGGAGGCAAGTATTAAATTTGCAATTTCGTTTAGATACTTGCCAATACGCGCTCATTTAATTTTTCATCATTAATAATAAATATATATTAGTTGGACTAATATTTAATTGTTTTTTTAAATTAAACAGTTGGACTGTATTCAAACTACTTCATTTATAGTTGATTATATAATTGGATTATTGTAATCAATATATTTGAATTTAACCAATCAAATTATAGTTGATTATATAGTTAGACTATAGTAATCCTTATATTTAATAGTACTTGAAATCGCTGATTGGAAAGTTGGACTATTGGAATCAACATAACTGAAAGATTAGCGTTTAGAACATAATCCTGGGGAAAAATATCTTTAAACGACTTCAATTTTCAGATTGGGATAGAACCTCAGGATAGTCCTGGGAACTGAGAAGTTATTCTATTTGATAGAGTGACATCTTGGGCCTAAGCCCGGATTTGAGCAAATAATGGAGCATGAGTTTTGGAAGACTCATGGTGATGATAACTTTAGTGCTCAATCCTTTATGCTTGATGCAATGACACTTTAATTCCGTCGTCAGACTAAAGGATTAGATCATTATAACGTGATGTTGAAATTAAAGATCTTCATAGATCTATTCTTAGATCTTAGAAGTACAAATTGTAAAAGAAGCTCTTTTGCTCGTGTATGTCAGAGGGTACATCTATCGAGCACTAGGTGTCGCAGATGATTACTGACATCGATCAGCTAGGTTAGCTGGGCATTACCTACGTGGCCGAGACTACCAAATATTTGATCTTATAGTCTCTACCTGAAAGCTGGGACAGGTTCATTGTGAACTAAGAGTAAACTCTTGGAGAGTTGATGGCTATGCTCAAGGACGTAGAGCCAGAGCTTCTAAAAGGGGCAAAGGCAAAATCATCACAGTCTTCTGGGAAGACAAAAGACATATCCCAAGATTTCTGCCTAAACTGTGGCAAACGGAGTCACTGGAAGCTTGACTGCAGTATGGACAAGGCAGACATGAAGGAAGTGAAAGCGGGGCAAGGCTCCGGCTTCAATTATGTTTGTCATAAACATGTTCACTACTGGTTTCAAAATTGGATTTTTGATACTAGATGTGGTACATAAATATATGTACTGATGTGCCGAATCTGCTGATTAGCAGGAGACTGGTGTGGGAACACAGAAACTGGGCGACGCATGCTGTCCCGGGCTCGCGGCCCGGTCGGGAGTACGGAGTAGCCACGGGGGACTAAAACGGAGAATAATGGAGTCGCCACCCGGTGTGAGCCGGGAAAATGAGATTTAAGGCCGCACTCACCCCCTCGCAAGGGAAGACCTCAAACCGTTGGGTTCGGAATGATCCCTTACTTATGCCACTTGTAATGAAAGGATTTATATGATAATTTAATCAGGCTTAAGTAATACTTATTTCTAAGAATATCATGCTTCTAAATCCCATACATACATCAACAAGTTCATCTAAATTTATATGTAACACATATTCGAATTTGCATACAGCCTATTTGCATGTAATCTATGTCTCAATTTGCATACATAAGGTTTATACATACGGCAAGCATACAAGTTAATGAACGCATTGGTGGACACAGAAGCGCAAACAAATAGCATTCTTACTAGCATACATATTAAGAAAAGATATTTAAGCACATAACAGAAATAAACAACTAGAGAGGTAATACAAGTGCATAACGTAAAAAAAGGGGATCCCCTATGGGGAAGGGTTAAAGCCCTTTACCACGATGCTTTGCCGCGCCGGTCGATGTGTGTTCGGTTGGATGTAAGATATGCCCAATCAGGCATACTTAGTTTGATATGATTGTCCTTATGTTTGTATGCATGATGCGATCGAGCGCATGGGCTAAGTAAGTGCGATGAGAGGTCCTCTAATTGAAGAGGTTAAAATCCTTTACCACGATGCTTCACCGCGCCTCGCATTATACTATTTGCCATTTATGTATTGCGTCCCATTTCATGCATCAGGTCTGTTCCCGTTTGAACGCGTTTACGAACGCAACTCGAACGCGCATGCATTTTTGCCTTACCATGCATCAGGTCTCATCTCTGTTCGAACGCGTTCACGAACGCCATACGAATGTGAGCATTCTGTTTCATTTATGTTTGAACGCGTTAACGAACGCCATACGAACGTGAGTATTCTGTTTCATTTCCGTTCTAACTACGCGTTCACAAACGCCATACGAACGTGAGTATTCTGTTTCATTTCCGTTCGAACGCGTTTACGAACGCTACTCGAACGAGAACCTTCTGTTTACCGTTCGAACGCGTCTACGAACACTGCACGAACGCCCATGGTAAACAGATCCTCCTGCATCACATTACGACATGTCCATCTTAGCACAGAGTTCCCTTTTTTACGTTATGCATTTGTATTACCTCTCTAGTTGTCTATTTCTGTTATGTGCTTAAATATCTTTTCTTAATATGCATGCTAGTAAGAATGCTATTTGTTTGCGCTCTGTGTCCACAATGCGTTCATTAACTTGTATGCTTGCCGTATGATAAACCTTATGTATGCAAATTGAGACATAGATTACATGCAAATAGGCTGTATGCAAATTCGAATATGTGTTACATATAAATTAGATGAACTTGTTGATGTATGTATGTGGATTTAGAAGCATGATATTCTTAGAAATAAGTGTTACTTAAGCCTGATTAAATTATCATATAAATCCTTTCATTACTAGTGGCATAAGTAAGGGACCATTCTGAACCCAACGGTTTGAGGTCTTCGCTTGCGAGGGGTGAGTGCGGCCTTAAATCTCATTTTCCCGGTTGACACCGGGTGGCGACTCCATTATTCTCCGGTTTAGTCCTCCGTGGCTACTCCGTACTCCCGACCGGGCCGCGAGCCCGGGACAGCATGCGTCGCCCAGTTTCTGTGTTCCCACATTAGTTAGGAAGTTAATATATTTGATTTATCTTAATTAGGTATGATTATATTTTATGTTTTATTTAATTGGTAAATGGTTTAAATATTTTATTTAATCAATGTTTAATTTAATTAAATTGGGATGTGTTTTATGGGCTTTGGGGAGCTAATTGGGCTGGGGTGCGAGGCTAGCAGAAAAACCAGAAACACCGACGCCGTTCGAACGCCAATTCGAAGCTACACGAACGTCCGCAATCTGCCTGACGTTCGAACGAAGTAACTAACGCAGCACTAACGAAGACAGTGAGCTTCTGAAATGAACTTGATGACGTACTTATTTCGAATTTCCCCTTCCGACCTCCGTTCCCCGTAATATCCTTAGCTAAAAAGGTAGTGCCTCCAACTGAGACTCATCATCGGGTTTCACATGCGGAAATGCAATGCCTACAGTCGTCCCCACTTTGATGGGACTTGTGCAGTGTGTGACTTTGAACAATCCTATCAAAGTTATGCAATGCATTTTCACTTACCTGGCTCGGCTGCTGCCTCGAGCTGAGTTGGTGCTGTAGCGGACCTCGATCCTGGGACGCGTCCCAATAATTGGAACCGACAACGGTGGCACCTCAACCCTGGGCACCTCGACCCAATACCGTTGACTATAGGGACCTCGCCCTCGAACTGATGATGTAGTGGGTACCTCGACCCTGGGCACCTCGACCCGGAACTACAACTGACAACGGGGGCACCTCGACCCAACACCGCTGACTATAGGGACCTCGCCCTCGAACTGATGATGTAGTGGGTACCTCGACCCTGGGCACCTCGACCCGGAACTACAACTGACAACGGGGGCACCTCGACCCTGGGCACCTCGACCCAACACCGCTGACTATAGGGACCTCGCCCTCGAACTAATGATATGGGCTTCACCCCCAAGCTGATGCTTGGGACTCATCCCAAAAACTGAAATTGCACTGACGCTGCTTGGCTCATTTCTGCCGCTTTCTCCTTTCTTCGAACCTGCGAACACAAGACGAAAACAAACACGAAGAGAATGCAATGTTACGTGTATGCATGAATGATTTTCTTATTCCGTTGGGTTAGGTCTTCTGCTAATTCCCGTGTGGCCGCTCGGTCTTCTCTCCCTCAGGCAAAGTATTGCTTCAATTTGTCTACGTTGATCGGCTCGAAGAACTCGTTCCTCTCCAAGTCTGATAGCTTCACTGCTCCATTTCCCATTACCTTCTGCACTATGTAAGGTCCTTCCCAGTTTGGTCTGAATTTTCCTCTCGGATCTGTCATCGACGGCCTCGACTGCTTAAGTACCAAATCACCCTTTCTGATCTTGGTAGGACGCACTTTCTTGTTGAATGCTCGGGCTAGTCTCTTCTGATACAACTGCATGTGATACAAAGACTTCGTTCTCTTCTCATCCAATAGTGCTAACTGATCAAACCTCTATGCCGCCCAATCCTGTTCCGGTAATTCTGCCTCTGTTAATACCCTCATAGACTGTATCTCCACTTCTACCGGCAATACTGCTTCCATTCCATAGACCAAAGAGTAAGTGTGGCCCATGTTGTTGTCCTTACTGATGTTCTGTACCCCCACAGAGCATATTGTAGTTTCTCGGCCCAATCTCTGCAATTTTCTGTCATCTTGGCTAAAATGTCTTTATAGTCTTGTTGGCTGCCTCAACTGCCCCATTTGCCTGCGGCCTGTACGGTGATGACTTGTGGTGGCCTATCTCATACCTCTGTAACATTGCCTTCGTCTCTCCTTGAAACTGGACCCCGTTGTCTGTCACTACATGATGCGGCATACCATACCGACAAATGAGGTTCCGAGCTATAAACTTTGCCATCTGCTTTGTTGTAACATTACGGAATGATTCGGCTTCCATCCACTTCGAGAAGTAATCTACTGCCACTACTATGAAGCGATGCCCATTTGACGCATTCGGTCAAATTTCTCCAATCATATCAATTCCCCATGCTGAGAAAGGCCACGGCTCTGACAGCCCGTGTAACTCTGTGTGCGGTAAGTGATTCAAATTACCATGTGCTTGATAGTCATGACAGTGCTTCACCATCTTCGCGCAATCTGTTTCCATGGTTGACCAATAAAAACCTTGTCTCACTATCTTGCGGGACAGATTCAACCCATTCATGTGCGAACCACATACCCCGGCGTGTATTTCTTCCATTACATGCTGAGCTTCTTCTTTTCTCAAACACTTCAACTGAATACCGTTTGCCTGCCTCTTGTACAGTTCCCCTTTCAAAATCACATACTGGGAAGCCAACTTCTGAATGGCTATTCTGTCTTTTCTGCCTGCCCCTTCCGGGAGTTCACCATGTTCCAGATACCTCTGAATGTCATAATACCAAGGTTTACCATCGTCGACCTCAACTCCCAGAATTCTTTCTATCTCATAAACAGGTCTGCTCGCTGTTGTCAGTATCAACGGGTCTCATCACTAACTTTTCTGGATTTTCCCAAGTTGCTGCAAGTGTAGCCAATGCATCTGCCATCTGATTCTCTTCTCTCGGTAAGTGCTGAAACTTACACTCGGGGATAACCTGTGCCAACTTTCTGAGGTGTGAAAAAGGTAAGGTTTCAACCGTTCTTCTTTCAATTCCCATTCTCCTCGCATCTGCTGGACTACCAACATAGAATCTCCGTAGACTTCCACACTCCCGGCCTTCAAGGCTATCAATGCTGTCAAACCAAAAGCACATGCTTCATACTCGGCCATGTTATTAGTCACTCTGAATGTCAACCTCTTGGCCAAAGGCAAAGTCTCCCCTTCGGGGGTCACTATCACGATCCAATTCCGGCTCCCTTGTAATTCACTGCTCCGTCGAAAAATAACTTCCATCTCTGAACTGTTAGCTTGGATCTCTTCATCTGGAAATTCAAACTTATACTGATTCCCCTCAACAGGTTGCATTGCCAGAAACTCTGCTACTACTCGCCCTTGATCACTTTGGAGGTGAGATATTCAATGTCAAACTCTGTCAGCAATACCAACCATCTGCCCAACTTTCCCACTAGTGAAGGCACCGAATGAAGATATTCAGAGGATTTTCCTTGGCCACTATCTGGATCTTGTATGACTGGAAATAATGCCGCAATTTTCTGGAAGCCCATACCACTGCAAGACAGATCTTCTCAACTTCTTGATACCGAGCCTCATACGGGAGCATCTTCTTACTCAGATAGTAAACTGCATGTTCTACCCCTGTCTCATCTGCCTGTACCATCATTGCCCCTAGTGCTTCTGATTCTATAGCCAAATACAATACAAAGGTCTGCCCGGTCTCGGAGGTTTCAATACAGGAGGCTTTACCAAGTACTCTCTGATCTTGTCGAAGGCTGTCTGACACTGTTCATTCCATCTCACTGGCTGATCTTTTCTCAACAGTTTGAAGATAGGCTCACATACTGATGTCAACTTGGCAATGAACCGACTGATGTACTGAATCTTTCCCAAGAATGCTCTGACTTTTTTTTCTGTCTTTGGTGCAGGCATTTCTGTGATTGCCTTGATCTTCTCGGAGTCTACCTCTATTCCGCCCATTCCTACTGTATGACCAAGCAATTTTCCTGATGTCACCCAAACACACATTTCTTGGGATTAAGCCACAGGTTATATCTGTCAACTCTCTGAAGGAACCTTTCCAGTGCTTCAATATGCCCAACTTGTCTCTGATTTCACCATCATGTCATCCACATACACCTCAATCTCTTTGTGCACAAGTCATGGAAAAGTGTAGTGGCCATCCGCTGATACGTAGCCCCAGCATTCTTAAGCCCAACGGCATAACCTTGTAACAATAAGTACCCCACTCGGTAACAAATGCAGTCTCTTGGTTTCTTCCTCGGCCATGAGAACCTGATTGTAACCTGAAAACCCATCTGCAAATGAATACATAGCAGATAAAGCGCGCTATCCAGAGAACATCTATATGCGGCAAGGAAAATCATCTTTCGGACAAGCTTGTTGAGATCTCTGTAGTCTACACACATTCTGACCTTCCATCTTTCTTTGGTACCGGCACTATATTAGCCAACCACTCTGGATATTTTACTACTTCCAGGAACCCCACATCTATCTGTTTCTTAACTTCCTCTCTGACTTTCTCAGCCCATTCTGGTCTCATCCGTCGGAGTTTCTGTTTTACTGGCCCTATATTCGGATAAGTTGGTATTGTGTGCTGGGCAATGTTTCTGTCTACCCCAGGCATGTCCTCATAGGACCAAGCAAATACTTTGGCATCTGACCAACACTTCTTCTAGTTTCTCCCTCTCTTCAGAGGTAACTTCACTTGCAATCAGAATTTCCTTGGGGTTCTCAAGTGTACCCAAGTTAAATGCAGTAGTTCTGGCCGAACTGATATCAAATATGCTTGATTCGTGCAGAGTAAATGGAAATGACTCAGGCAAGTAAGCAAAAGAAATGTCTTTATTATTGGATAATGCGGAAGTACATTCAAACAAATCAGGAAGGTAAATGTCTTCATCATCTATAGACACTTCTTCCTCTGCAATCAGGTCTTCCTCAGGCTTTTCATCCTCTCCCAGAGTCAGGCTCTCCAACTTCATCAACTCTTCTTCCCAATTCTCTGCTTCCACCTTCTTTAATCAGCGGTTTCTCACCCAACAAATCCTGGAAGATCTCAAATCCAGGTACCACAATCCCATTAACTTCACAGGTTCAGGCTCCCCTTGATATCCTGAAGCTCTCACAAAACATTCCATCAGTTTCAGGCCCTTTTTCTTGACCTTTGGCTTTTCTTCATCAGACTTATACCCCAAACCTTTCCGAGTTGTCTGTCCTCTGAAATCTGGCAACTTTGAACCTTCACCCGGTTCAAACTTCATTTTTCTCATGATCCTAGCCACCCTAGGATCCACCCATTCCTCAAAAGTAGCTGACACCTGAAACCTTGTGAAAGGTTGTATTTTTAAGGCAGCCACGTCATTATCTACCTCAACCCGGATAGTAACAACTTCTCCCTCATACGGGACTTGATCATCTGATGCAAAGTGGAAGGCACGCCCCCAAGTTTGTGAAACCAAGGCCTTCCCAACAATAAGGCAAAAGTGGCTGGGATGTCCAGCACTGTAAACTCGACTTCATCTTCAATAGGGCCTACCTTGACCATAGCCACAAAGGTACCCTCAACTCCCCTTTTACTGTCATCATAAGCCTTAATAGTCATACTAGAGGGGTCCAAGTCTGTTGCTTTCATACCCAATCTTGCCAGAATTTTCAACGGGCACACATTGATGGACGAACCGTCATCCACCATCACACATGAAGTTTTCTTGCCCCTCACTTCGGCCCTGATAAATAGAGGCATATTAAGATTTCTCCTTTCCGGCGGGAGTTCATCCTCAGAAAAAGATATCTGCAAAGCTTCTTTCTGAACTGACCCAACAAACATTGCAGGGTTGGCGTCTTCCGGTACCACATAATTTTGCTCAAGGCCTCAACCATGGCCTGCCTATGCTCTCGAGAAGCACATAACAGTTCCCAGATACTCACTTGTGCTCTAGTCTTCCTCAATTGCTCAACACTATATCCCCCTCAGTATTTTCTGCAGTCTCAACCACTTCCCTACCATCTGTCAAAACTTCCTTACCCTTTCTGCCATATCATTGTAAAAGCGACCGCTACGCGTCATTCCCCTTACTTCTTCCTCATCACTGCTAGAGAAATCAAGCCAAAAGTTTTCCCCTGCTCTGTCTCATCTTCACTAGTACTATCCCAGATTCCAAGGCAAAAGGCTTGAGGGTGGAAGGATTTTAGGACAAGGTCTTCTGGGAGGCCAGAATTGATCATATAGGCTGGTGGCGGTACGGCGGTAATTGGGTAAGGGGTTTCTGTGTGTGTCAGGCGTGTTCTGTTCTGGGTCAGGTATTTTCTTGGAGTCTATCAGGTCTTGGATTTCATGGCGGAGTCGGGCGCAATTGTCAGTGTCATGGCCCTTTTGTTGGTGTGAAAGTGACAGTAAAGGCTTAGGTTATAATGTGATGGTAGGGGATTGGGTAATGGTTTGGCTTCCAAGGGTTTTAAGAGCCCTTGCCTCTTCAGTTTCTCTAGCACCTTGGACAGGGGCTTCCCAAGTTGGAAAAATATCGGTTCCGGATAGCGGCAATCTCAGCAGAAACGGGCTTTGCTCCCGATGTTCCCCCAATGGGCCTCCTGTTCAGACCATAGAATTTTCTATTCTCGCCTCTTCTTCCTCAATATCCATGACAGTTTCCCTCAACTGCCGAAAATCAGTAATCATGGAGGTCATCCTCCTCAGCTTCCCATAGATGGAGGGCTTGGTGCCCTTGATGATCATTTTAATCTGGTCCTTCTCCGAGGGCCTAGTCTGCATTTTCAACAACTGACCCCTCCATCGGTCCATACTCCTTAAAACTCTCCTCCGATTTCTGCTTAACATTCTCCAGATCGCGGAGTGACAGATCGATCTCTAGGTCAGTGACATATTGCTTCAGGAAAGCATCAGCCAACTCCCTCCAATCTTCCTTCACTTTCTTCTCCAAACTGTGGTACCACACCACGGGAGCTCCTTCAAGCGACATCCCAAACATTTTCTGCACTTGGCGCTGAGATAAACCAACTGAACTCATGACTGATACAAACTGTCGGAGATGCACCTTGGATCCCCATTCCCGTTAAACTTAGCCATATCAGGCATCTTGAACTGTGCGGCAACTGTTCCTCGAAAGTCAGTGTGTCATAATCCAGCAAATCCTCATTCTTACCCCTCATCTTGCGGGTAACCGACTCAACCTGATCCCGAAGTTTCTGTAACTCTGCCTGAGACCCAGATACTCTGCCTGCTGCATACTCTGCCATATCATCATCAAAAGCGGGGGTATCATCCCCCAATCTGTTCGGAGATTCCTCTTGCCTCACATCCCCAGAAATTAACCTCGGCACGAGACCCAGCTATACCAGCCATAGCAGTAGTCAAAGCTTGCAACTGTTTAGTGACCTTGGCGAGACCGTTCTCTAACTGATCCATACGGGACACCTCATTATTGGATTCACTCATACTTGTTCTTTTAGTGAGTCTTGTCCCTTCTCTAACCCAAACGGTATCTATGATGTCTTTTTGAGACATAGATGGTGTTAACATGATATATATGTATGTATGAGGTGCATGAGATGCATGTAACATATATAACATACTCAATCAATTAAAACTCTCAAACAAATCGGCCCGTTATCATTTTAGAATCTTTCGGGCTAATTGTCATAGAAGTGAACCCATCCCAGTTTAAATGGCCCAATGAGTTCACATCTCATGACAAAGTGCCCGACTAAATCCAAATGGTAACGTTCCGAACACAATCACAAAGTGGCCCATCAACACTTAGAAGCCTTTGGCCCAATAGTCATGAAATACGTTCTTGTCCCAGTTTAAATGGCCCAACAAGCCCATATCCCGTGACAAATGGTCCAAATGGATCCAAACGACGATGTTCCCAAAACAAGCATAGAAGAAAGATGATGCAAACATGACATAGTAATTTCTACGTAATGGCCTATCAACATTTCAGAAGCTTTGGCCTAATAGTCATAAGGTGCGAACTTGCCCCAGTTTAAATGGCCCAGCAAGCCCGCATTTCTGACAATAGTCCAACTGCATCCAAATGAGGATGGTCCACAAGCACATATTCAAGGAAATAATTGTTACCTTAGCCAACTCGGTCTATGGGTGGGTTAGCAAGAGTATAGACAAAGGCTCTCCGGCGAAGGATGGCCCACAACTAGGTCTCCCACTCAAGGGTTCAAGCAACCAAGTGAGCACACCCTTTTTTATACACTAAGGTACGTGCCAATGAGCTATGGTGTGTGACGGACTGTCAAATGGATTTCCCGTTGTAGATTCCCCAGAGGAAGGTGGAGCGAGGCTCACTTAAATACCAAGCCTCTTAGGCTCTTATCGCTTGGTGTCAGGAATAAACAACGAGTCCTCCAAATTAGTCCATCACAATAGGCTACGAGTAGATGGCTATCTAGGTGCCTTCACAGCTTTTCCTTCTAGAAAGGTAGTGAATGAAGGAAGACACCAAACCATTACCTAGCCTCAAAATGCCTTTGATTAAACCCTCACTTTATCCACTATAGACACGGTCAAATTAAACATAAATCCAAACATCATAAGACAATATTTCGGGGCCGATTCTCTATCCCCAGTGGAGTCGCCAGACTGTGGGAACACAGAAACTGGGCGACGCATGCTGTCCTGGGCTCGCGGCCCGTCGGGAGTACGGAGTAGCCACAGGGGACTAAACCGGAGAATAATGGAGTCACCACCCGGTGTGAGCCGGGAAAATGAGATTTAAGGCCGCACTCACCCCTCGCAAGGGAAGACCTCAAACCGTTGGGTTCGGAATGGTCCCTTACTTATGCCACTTGTAATGAAAGGATTTATATGATAATTTAATCAGACTTAAGTAATATTATTTCTAAGACTATCATGCTTCTAAATCCACATACATACATCAACAAGTTCATCTAAATTTATATGTAACACATATTCGAATTTGCATACAGCCTATTTGCATGTAATCTATATCTCAATTTGCATACATAAGGTTTATCATACGGCAAGCATACACGTTAATGAACGCATTGGTGGACACAGAAGCGCAAACAAATAGCATTCTTACTAGCATGCATATAAGAAAAGATATTTAAGCGCATAACAGAAATAGACAACTAGAGAGGTAATACAAGTGCATAACGTAAAAAGGGGAACTATGTGCTAAGATGGACATGTCGTAATATGATGCAAGAAGATCTGTTTACCGTGGGCGTTCGTGCAGCGTTCGTAGACGCGTTCGAATGGTAAACAGAAGGTTCTCGTTCGAGTAGCGTTCGTAAACGCGTTCAAACGGAAATGAAACAGAATGCTCACGTTCGTATGGCGTTTGTGAACGCGTTTGAACAAAAATGAGACCTGATGCATGATAAGGCAAAATGCATGCGCGTTCGAGTTGCGTTCGTAAACACGTTCGAACGGGAACAGACCTGATGCATGAAATGGGACGCAATACATAAACAACAAAATAAAGGGGCGCGGTGAAGTACTGCCGTAAAGGTTGCCTTTTGGGGCTCTTTGTCTCTCAAAGAAAGGACCTTTAGACCAACATACTAAGCCCATGCGCGTCACATCACAATACATGAAATAAAGACAATAAAAGTGTAGGGCTTCGTATGCCCGATTGAACGTACATTCAACCCAAACACACTTCGTCCGGCGCGGCGAAGTAGTGTCACAAAGGTAGCCTTTTAGGCTCTTCGTCTCTCAAATAGAGGACCTTTGGACTAACTCACTAAGCCCATGCGCTCGATCGCATCATACATACAAAAATAAAGACAATCATATCAAACTTAATATGTCTGATTGAACGTGTCTTGCATTCAACCGAACACACATCAACAGGCGCGGCAAAGCATCGTGGTAAAGGGCTTTAACCCCTCCCTATAGGGGATCTTGCATTCTACTCACTAAGCCCATACGCTTGATTGAACCATGCATAAATAAGCAACATGCAGAATTCAAGTGACGAAAAATAAATAAACCAAAGCAACACAAAACAAAAGAGGGTGCCGTTTACTCAAGCGGTAAGTGGAGTTGTGTCCCGAGTACAGATCATATTACCGTCCATTCGGAATCGGCTATGAAATTTATGTCCGGGTTTCCATCCGATATACCGCGAGAGTTGACACATCTCTCATTTTATTTCATAGCCACAACATACAACATCTAATAATTCATGCATATTTATCTACTCAAGGGCCACAACATGCATTTCAACATGACAATCACGTAAGCAATATTTAATAAATAGTACAAAAAAACAAGTGTGAAAGATACCCTCAGGTCTAACCTTTTTGCCAACTTTCAGGCTTGCATTTCACGGACGTCGGAAGGGTACAGCTCCTCAACTTCTCCGGTTCACTGGTTTAGCGTCCTAGCTCACTGCTTTGTTGTTTTGCTTGCGGTTTGAACTCCGTTCTGCTCCTGTTCGGCCTCTGTTTTGCTGCTCACTGTTCAGGCCACCTGTTTTGACGTTTCAACGGACTGTTCCAAGTTTTTTTGTGGGTTTTTAGTGCAGTCCTGTGTGATTATTTTAAGGATTATGAATGCTATTTTTATGTTACTGTTTTTAAGGTTTTTAGGGAATGTTTTAAGGGGATTTGCTGCTGTTTTCGGGGGGAAATGGGCTGCTGTTTGGGTACTTTAGCGGCTGTTTGGAGCGTGTTTGGTCTGCCGTTGGGGGGTATATTTTTCGGTGATGTGTGGAGGCTTAGGGGGCTGCTATTTTCGGTTATGGACTGGAGGAGATTTGTGGGTTTATGGACGTGTAGGGCTGATCGGTTTGTGAAGGTGCTTTTAATATGAAGGCTTGGGGTTATTTTTTTCTCTTGTGATTTGTGTGAGTGTTGTGTGTATATTATGTGTATGAGCTAGGGGAGTGCATGTCTTGGTTAGGGGTTGTTTATATGGAGAAGGGCTATGGCTTCACCTTGTCTCACAAGGAAGGGATTTGGTGCATTAAAGGGAGGATTTGATTTGGTGTTGAGCAGGAAAGTCAAAGATTGAGGGGGGACAAATCTTGGCTAGATTAGGAATACAAAATATTTAATTTGTTATGATTGATTTTAATTAGGCATGACATCTTTTTAATTTAGTATGTGATTTGTTTAGTTAGGAAGTTAAATATTTGATTTATCTTAATTAGGTATGATTATATTTTATGTTTTATTTAATTTAAATGGTTTAATATTTTATTTAATTCAATGTTTAATTTAATTAAATTGGGATGTGTTTTATGGGCTTTGGGGAGCTAATTAAGCTGGGGTACGAGGCTAGCAGCAAAACCAGAAACAACGACGCCGTTCGAACGCCAATTCGAACGCTACACGAACGTCCGCAATCTGCCTGACGTTCGAACGAAGTAACGAACGAACACCCACTAACGAAGACAGTGAGCTTGTGAAATGAACTTGATGACGTACTTATTTCGAATTTCCCCTTCCGACCTCCGTTTCCCGCAATATCCTTAGCTAAAAAGGTAGTGCCTCCAACTGAGACTCATCATCGGGTTTCACATGCGGAAATGTAATGCCTACAACTGGCTTCAGTTGAGATCGACCTGCGAGTCGGAAATAGGACGAGAGTCGCTGTTTTAACCGTAGAAACCTAAATTTAGGAACTATCATTCGGGTATGTACTTAAATTAGAAACTGTTATAATGTACCTAGTTTGACTAGAAACATTATCTCTATATCTAAGTTTAACCCGTTGCGGGTATACCTTTATATTATAGAACACTAAAGTGTTTTATTTTATAAAGATGATATTGAGATAAACACATTAGATGTGAATAACAGTATTTATATTTTGAATATAAATAAATCTCAAACATATAACATGACAAACAAATAGCTCAAGCTGAATAATCAGATGAGACTTATTTGTGGCATTGTTGTCTAGGACACATTAATAAGACTCGTATATCCACACTTTCGAAGAGTGGGTACTAGGACGAATTTGATTTTATTCAAATAAAGTCTACGAATCTAGTCTATTAGGCAAAGTGCCTAAAACACCTTTTACTTGGTAAAAGTGCAAGTGCCACCGATCTGTTAGCCCTTGTTATAGTGACGTAAGTGGGCCCATGTCTAGCTAGGATAGAGATGGATATGAACACTTCGTAACCTTTACGGATGTGGCATCGCGTTATGGTCATGTGTTTCTTGTGAAACATAAATTGGAAACTTTTGATAAATTCAAAGAGTTTCGACACGAAGTAGACAGACAGATCGGCTAAAGTATTAAACCGTCACGGTTAGACCATGGTGGAAAATACTTAAGCAATACGTTTCTCAATTACTTGAAAGAGTATAGTATTCTTTCAATGTGGACTCTTCACGGAACACCTCAATTTGACGGTATGTCCGAACTGAGAAACCGAACCTTGTTGGACATAGTAAGGTTAATCATGAGTCGCTCTGAGCTACCATTTTCCTTCTAGGGATACACATTAAACAATGCAATACTTATTTTGAATAAGGTTCCATGAAAATATGTTTGAGGGACTTCATATTAGGTATGAACAAGAAAGAAATCGGGTTTTCTCATTCCTGAGATTTGGGAATGCTGGGCATATGTTTGGATGATACCAAACTAGAACCCAAATCGGATAAGTGCACAATTTGTGGGTTATCCTAGGGAAACCAAAGTATAGTACTTATACAACTCACTAGAGAACAATGTAATTGTTGATCACCATGCAGGTTTCCTAAGAGGAATACCTATATGCAGTGGTAAGTGGGAAGAAAGTGAAACTCGATGAAAATCGGAGTAATACTGTTCCAGGCACCGAATCCTTAATGGAACACGAACAGTTAATCAAGGATGAAACTGTTCCATAATCTTCGAATACATAAGAACCGCGTAAGTCGGAGAGAGTCAGAAAACAACCTGGAAGGTATGGGTTTCTGATCTCACCTCATGAAGATGTCAATTTTATTGAGGAATACGAACTGGCTACGTATGAGGAAGTGATACAAGGTATCGACTCCCTATTATGGCAAAGTGCCATGATGTCCGAAATGGATTCCATGTATACCAACCAAGTTTAGATACTGGTGATGTACCAGAAGGCATTGTGCCTATTGGTACTATATGAGTCTTCAAGTAAGACATACATGGATGGCAACATACCAACGTACAAAGCTAGGCTTGTAGCGAAAATGTATCGTTATCGACATTGTCTCGATTAAGACGAAACATTTTACTCGTTGCCATGATTAAATCCATTTGGATAATGCTTGCTAATGCTGCATGTTTCATTTATGAAATATGGCAGCTGAACATCAAAACCACTTTCCTTCAACGGAAACCTTTTGGAGGATGTTTATAAACATCCTAACGATTTTGTTGTACCTTAACAAGCAAACAAGGTTTGCAAGCTAAATCGATCCATTTTTGGATTGAAGCAAGTATTGCGTTCTTGGAACTAGCATTTTGATAAGATCATAATGGTATATGATTTAATTCAAAACGCAAATGATTCTTGTGTATATAAGGAGGTTAGTGGGAGCGCCCTGACAATGATTGTCCTATAAAATGATGACATATCATTTCTTGGAAATGACATTCCCATAATACAATCGGTGAAAGCTTGGCTTTCATGAAAATTCTCTGTAGAATACTTGGGAGAGACAACCTTTATTCTAGGAATAAGGATCTACTAGGATAGATCTAAAAGTTGTTGGCACTCTCCGAGAACTCGTACATTGAAATAAATGTACGTGACCTGGTGTCTCATATGCTTTGAGCATATGGAGTCATAATCAGGCCAATCCAAGTGATAGTCACTGGATTGATCTTAAGAACATCCTTAAGTATCTTAGATGAACTAATGATGTTTTCTTAATTTATGGAGGAGGAGAACTTGAAGTGACTGGGATCACCGCTGCAAGTTTCCAAACCGATAAAAATGACTGTAAGTCGTAATAAGGGTAATGTATAGTTTGAATAGCGGAACAGTGAGCTGGAAATCTTCCAAGCTAGATATTGTTGCCGAATAAACAACAAAAGTGGAATATTGCTGCAGCTGATGCAGCAAAAGAAGAACTTTGGTTCTATATAAAATCCTAATTAGATTAGGAGTAGTTCTGTTAGCGGCTGAGCTAGGCTACAACACAGGCTAAAGAATTAATGGTCACATCAACGATCCAAGTATATACTTCAACTATTCATCTGATTCGTTCGGATCATACATCGTGGAGATGTGATGATTGAATAAATCACATCAGATGATAACTATGCAAATCCGCTGACGAAAAATGTTTCTCAGCAGAAGTTTGAGCGACCCGTACATAGTTCAGGTGTAGGACACCTGAGTGATTGGCTATAGGACAAGTGGGAGATTGTTGGACAATTATGACCCATAGCATCGCTATTTGTACAAAACATGGTGTTGTTGTACAAATTAACTATGCGACAAAGGAAATTTATCTTTTATCATTTGTATTGGATTACAAAGATATATAAATGATAAAAGTCCATATGATTAGTTCCGAATTAATAAGATATGAGACAGTATTAATCCACTTAGGTTTAATCATTATAATATCCCTAGTAGTATTATCAATATTGGACATCGATAATGCGGAATAGATTAGTATTGCACTTGTGCGTGTTATGGGAGCATAACAGCATAGGTCTCATATATTTTGGTATTGGATACTCATGCAAGTGTAATAGGAGGTTGTGGTTTACCGATGGTACGGAAACAGTTTGGCTCTGGATAGACCCCTCAGAATTCCATTGGTAGTATGACTATGTGTCTATGGAAGTCTGAATCAGGGTAGATGTATTTGGTCTTAACTTGAGACTTGCATCGCTAATACTTGCGACAATCAATATACTTTGGTTTTGGTCATCCAGGGCTTTAACAGGTTATGTGTACGCCTCTTCTGGGTATATTGAGAATCGAAGTGTATGGGTGTGTGTGATGTCAAGATGGAAGTATCACTTCAGTCATATGGAGATGATGGTCACGTAGGGTAAGGAACTGGTACTCTTGTATGTGCAAGCAGCTATCGGGATAATATGACTAGGTCATGTTTATCCGATATAGAGACTAGTTACCAGACATCTGATATATGCTTCGTACGGGGCAGACACAATTCCAGCCCCAGGCCTTGCATGTGACATCCGATACTGGATCGCAATACGCAATACTACGTATACTACGCCTGATATAGATTACATATTCTTTTAAGAATATTTCTGGAGAATTGGGTAGGCACGGTACTTTGCTAGAAGCCAACCATGTCTTGTAAATCAGTAAAAACACAGTACTAGATACGTACGTGTTCGGATAGTCCGACGACCGGAATTATTGCCAACATATCCAGGGATCTCATGGGTCGCTTCCCGAAGATTCACCGATGACGTATGACTCAGACATAATTAATCTGGGATTAATTAAAAGAGAGAGAAAATAATCTAGGATTAATTGCGAAGAATTTTATCTGGATAAAATACTATTTAAAGAGAGAGAACGAATAATTTGGAATTAATCGATAAAATAATATATTTGATATATTAAACGAATTAGATTTCGACATGGAATTAAAATTAGATTTTAATTCGGAAACGATTTAATTTAGAATTAATTTGCTATCGACGTGAATAGTAATTTTTTCTAGGCATAATTATTTAATTAAATTTGATTTAATTACGTCGCAAACGGAAAATTCGTTAATTCGGAATTAGCAAACCCGAGCCCGGAATGTGTTTGTGCAGGGCCGCTCGCATTTTGAATTAATTGCGGCCATAAGTCACATCACGCGTCACATCATTAGTCACTCAAGTGATGGACAGTCTTTCACTTTTTGGTGATTGACATCTTGTCACTCTTTGATTGATGTGAGTTGTTGAGGCATAATGCCTTGTACCAATTTTTCTTTTTTGAAAATTGAAAATTGGTATAACTTTTATTTGAATTTTTGAAATAAAAACAACACCACAACTCTTCTATCTTCTCTTCTCTCCCTCATTCACAATCGGCAAAGTGCCATTTTTCTCTCCTCTCTTGGCTTGGCCGAGAGTCACACAAGGCTTAGGGAAACAATTTTTTGCAAATTTTTCCAAGTGCTAACACACTAAAGAGATCATTCAAAGGTGATAGGGAAACACATCTATGAGCATGGAATCTACATTCAAAGCTTGGAGCTTGAAGATAAACACAAGGAGCACAACCAAGGGCTTGGCCGAGAGTCTCAAGGAGAAATTTTTTGTCTACGCATCGCAAACCCGATCAAAGTGAGTATTCCGCTACTTTACTTTGTTGTATTCGCACATTTCTTTACTTAATTTGATATTGGTTTGACCTAGAAAACCCAACAACACATCATGCATAATGTTTCCCCCCTAATGCACCACATGTAGACTTTAAAATTGGAATGATACAATATCTCCCAACCTTTCATGATTTGGAGAATAAGAACCTTATATGCACATTAGAGAATTTAAGAGGTTGTAGCAACCTTTTATGACCGATTCGAGACTATAGACACAATTAGACTTCAGTTCTTTCCTTTTGCCCTTAATGATAGAGCTAAAGTTTGTTGTACTCTTTAAGACCTCATTCAATAGGATCATGGGGTGAGATGACACAAGCATTTTTCAATAAATATTTCCCACACCATTAGACAAATGCCTTGAAAAGACATATCTCTACATTCTCCCAGAAAGACAGTGAAACCTTTTATCGAACTTGGGAGAGGCTAAGGAGATGCTAGCTATTTGTCCTCATCATGGGTATGAGATTGACGCTTAGTGAGTTACTTTATGATGGTCTAACCCCTAGAGAGCGCAATTTTGTTGAGACAATGTGCAATGGTGAATTTATCCGAAAGGACCCTGGTGAGGCATTAGAGTGCTTAAATGACCTAGCCGAGAAATCTCACAATGGACTAGACCTAATGCATGGATAGCACTGATAGAACACATTTCA
Source organism: Zanthoxylum bungeanum (assembly GCA_019454045.1). Lineage (NCBI taxonomy): Eukaryota > Viridiplantae > Streptophyta > Magnoliopsida > Sapindales > Rutaceae > Zanthoxylum > Zanthoxylum bungeanum. Next base: position 148,819 of record SKCR01000098.1, read on the forward strand.
TTCCTTCTAGCGGAGGCATACACCACTTTAGGGAAGATGATAGTCTTTACAAACGGTTGAGCTATTAACTGCAGAGATATGAGCCTTAAAACCAAAGATAGCAAGACTATGCATGCGGTAGCCCAGTTAAAACCTCAAGGGGCATGTTTTTTGTGCAAGAGGATTGACCATCTAGCCCAAGAGTGTCCTATATATGGTGAGATGAGGGAAACATATGAGGAACAATACAATTCTTTAAGGATGTATAAGAAGCCTTTATCACATATTCAAACACGTCAAATCTTGGTTGGCGGAACTACCCAAACATTAGTTGGAAATATTAGTCTCAACAGCCTATTCAAACATCACAGCCTAGAAGTTATAGTGGCCCAAAGTATCACAAACCTGCCATTCCTAGAATTGTTTTAGAGGACACTGTGCATGCATTTATAGAGGCCCAGAATAAAACTAATCAAAGGTTTGAGTCATTGATAGCCCATGTAGTTGAAGATAATAAGGAGATTATGAGTCAAGTCTCTAAGTTGACTAATGTCCTGAGTGTGCAAGAACAATGAAAGTTTCCATCTCAAGCTCAACCAAATCCACAAGGGCAACATATGGTACAGGTTGATCATGAATCATCCAATGTAAAAGGTGTTAATGCCATAATCACTTAGAGTGGTAAGAAGGTGGGCTTGCAGGACACCTCCAACATTATAGGTGACCCCCAAAATAGTGGTACCAATATTACTTAGGAAGAACAAGAGACACATATCCCATTCGAGTACCTTTCCCTCAAGCTCTTAGCCTACTGCGAGAGCTACAGACCCTAATGGTGAGATCCTATAATATTTAAAGCAAGTAAAGATTAACCTTCATTTGTTACATGTGATCAAACAAGTTCCCACATATGTGAAGGTTCTGAAGGATCTATGCACCATGAAAAGAAAGCATCACGTGAAGAAGACTACAATCCTGATAGAACAAGCAAGTGCAGTGATTGACCAGAGTGCCCCACCAAAATACAAAGATCTGGGATGCCCCATTATTGCTTGCCATATTGGCACATAGGAGTTCAGTCAGGCTTTATTAGATTTAGGTGCTAGTGTTAATCTCATGCTATATTCTATTTATTCTGCAGCTCGGGCTTGGAGATATTAAACCTACATCTGTGGTTTTACAGTTAGCTGACCGCTCTCTCAGAAACCCGCGAGGATTATTGAGGATGTTTTACTATAAATTGATAAATTCTACTACCATGTTGATTTCTTGATTTTAGACACTCAATATGTGGTTAACACTTCCACTTATCTTAGGTAGACCTTTTTCTTTGCTACAACTAATGCCTTTATCAATTGCAGGAACGATATCATGAAGATATTATTTGAGAACATGGCACTGGAAGTAAATATTTTTGATGTTGAGAAACAACCACGAGATGATGATGAGTGTCAGTATATATACCTGATAAACAACGGTCTTACCAGAAACAACATCTACACAATATGAATCTAACCCTCCCGAATTGGAACTGATCCCAAATAACCGTAAAAGAGGAATATGAGAGTTAGTGCTCACTTAAAGATGTCCATGGAAAGTTAAAAGGGCGGTTGAGCCAATTTTCCTTATGTACAGCCTAAAATATAAGCCATTAGTAGACCCTGGGGGATCGATGGATACAATGCCGCAGCCAGCCATAAATTCTTTTTCATGTCTTCATCATCAGTGTCTACCGAAGAAGAAAGAACATGGGAATACCTGGTCCGCTACATGGAAGCCACCATGACCACTTAGGAGATTACGTCTGGCTGAAGATGTTAAACTTAGCGCTAGTGGGGAGGCAACCCTTGTATCTACATTTATTTTATTTATTTTATTTTCTTTACTTTAGTTTTATTTTATTGTGTGCTAATTGCATGTTTATTATTTGCATGAGTATTCACGTAGGTGTTAGCGCAACCCACGTAACCTGCACAACTAAAGTCTCTCCAGCAGGAACCTGATCAACTCCACGCCTGGTAGTGTTGTTCCTCACTCCTTTTTATTTATATTTATCTTACATTGAGGATAATGCAAGTTTTAAGTGTGGGGGTGTATGCATATACATTTATAAAAAAAAATGTATGTTTTTAGTCCTTAATAGTAAAACATATATCCAATGATGAGTATTGATTGCTTTAGGATGAAATCTTAGAAACGATAAGTTCTTTAATGTACTTTTATCTGATTCCTTGAATAGTTGATCTAGGTTAGACTCGTAAACACTTAATTATAGGTTTTTAGCAGTAAAAACCTAGGTAGTTGGCAAAGTGACTAGTTGAAGAAATTGCATGCCGATGAATGACTGTTTGCTTAGATGTCTATCATGATTTGCTAGTGTTATGATGTATGGTATGGGTAAAATAAAAAACGGAAAGTCTCAAAAGAAAGAAATTAAACCACCTATAATCGATAAGTGTGAAGCTACCCATTGGCGAGTGTTAGGACCACCATGAGGAGAAATGCTACCTTAAAGGGTAGGTGTGTTGAAAAAAAAAGAAGAAAGAAAAGAAAAAGTCAGAAAAAGAGAAAGAAGAAAAAGAAAAAAATAAATATCATACCATACTGAGCACAAAAAGGCAATTACAGAGCACATTTGATATATCTAGGTTGGTTTGACCCATCAGATCCCAATTTTTAAACGAAATCATTGAGTTGGCTTGCCTAAGAGTCGAGATGTGAATGAACCTTTACACACACACTGTGAGTCTGGCTTAGATGATTTATTCAAGGACTTGGATTCGAGTTGTATTGAGTACTTTGAAAGTTCTCTGATTTCATTACTAGACATTCTTTGAGGACAATAATATGTGTAACTATTGAGACTATTTCATTTTGTTTTTGCATGATTGTATATGTTTTGAATGACGTTTGTGGGTGTCGTCGATGTAAGCCCTCACGAGACTATAACTCGTCCATTATGGCTACTTAGGGGTTTAAAGGCTTGTTGTATACGCTAAATACAATCGTGATTCCTACGAAAGTGGCTTATATAGTATTTATTTATTTTTAATTTAGTTGAGTTTAGTTTACATTTTCTTTTTGCGATTGAATTGCTAGGGACACGCAATAAGCTGGTTGGGGGTTGTGATAAGTGCATGAAAATGTACTTGGAACATCGCTAATTCGGATTGATTATCATGTATTTAATATTAATTGTAGTTTTTTTATGTTTTATTATTAGGAAGCAATGGAACATGAAGAGTGGAGCAATTATACATGTTTTGGGATCTTACAGATGCATCGGAAGCACGTGGGAAGAGCTGAAATGAAGAAAACACAATTCCGGGAAAATAGCCTTGCGTCGCGACACCCAACCTTGTTGCGTCACGACGCAACCTCAGCTTCACTCCATACATATTACCCACAAGTTTACCACCGCAACGCCATTTTCCGGCACCGCGGTGCCCTGAAAGACCCCAAAAATTTAATTTAGTCATGTTTGATGTGCGAAAAAACTTTGGGACTTCCCTATATAAACCCAAGTTTGTCCAAAACCATAAAAGAGGAGAAAAATAGAGAGAAAACACAAAACAAGGAGTTGAAGTCACATATTTGAGAGAGAATAACGAGGAAGCTTCATGCCAGATAGGATGCTCCTCCGATCTATCAAGGTTATGTCTTTCCTCTATATGGAGAACTAATCTCCTTGGCAAAGCTAAGGATGAACTCTTGTAATTAGGTTCTTATATTCATGTTTTTGATTCTTGAATACTCTTCAATGTTTAATATGATTGATGTTTGTTATTGTTTATTATCTTTTGATTTATAATCCAGAGATTGTGTTTTACCAATTTGCATATAGGAATAATTATGTTTCTTCTATGTGTGATTGAGGAATCCAGTTGTGACTTGTAATGTTGTTTTATGATTTGATCTTCTGCTGCAGTATTCTGTGAGGATATATTGTCGACGTTAGATAGGTCATAACGATAACATTGTGTTCTGTTAACATAGAGAAAACAATTCATCGATTACTTTAGAATTTAATATATTTTGATTTCCGATTGTTGGTTTGGGATGTGAAACCTTCAATTGAGTAATAAAAGGAATCAATTACTGAATATATGGATTTGATACAAGAGGGATTCTCGACGCTTTGCTATTTTTCTCTACTGATAACTCTTACGTACTTTTCATGTATTTTATTTCACATTAGCAATTAAACTCTTTTCTTTAGTCAAGTTATTGCTAACATTTTCTTTAAGTGAATTAGTTCATTGTAACCATCTCTTTGAGGAATCGACACCCCAACTATATTGGGATAACCGCAAGTACTTTTAGGAGTAATCCTAAATGAACATTTCAACCACCTAAGAATGGTTTTTGAACGGATGAGGAAGTTCAAACTAAAATTAAACCCTGTCAAATGTTTTCGGGGTTAGCGCCGGGAATTTTCTAGCTTTTCTATTCTATCAGAGGGGAATTGAAATTGATGGAAATAAATCTCGAGCAATTATAGAAGCCAAACCTCCAGATAACAAGAAAGAGTTGCAAAGGTTCCTAGGGTAAATTAATTTTTTAAGGATATTTATTTCTAATTGTGCAGGTAAAACTAAAGCCTTCTCGTTTCTATTAAGGCTAAAAGAAAATGACGATTTCGTATAGAAGAAATAGCATCAATGAGCCTTCGAAGTCTAAAAAATTATTTAGCAAAGCCGCTGGTAATGGTGCCTCATATTCTAGAAAGGCCGATGAAGCTATACATCTCTGTCAAGGAACAGTCTGTAGCTGGAATGATCGCTCAGGATGATAACATGGGTGTAGAAAGAGCCATTTATCATCTCAGCAGACATTTGCTGAAATATGAATATAATTATTCTCCAATTGAGAAGTTGTGTGTGTTTGTCTTTGTATTTTTACATGTACTAAATTACGAGCCTATCTTAGGCCGACTACCGTGTATCTAGTTACAAAGATCAATATAGTAAAATACATTTTCTCTCGCCCAATTTTGCATCAAAGTGTAGGTTTTTGGTCTCTTTCACTATTGAAATTCGACATACGGCACGAACCCCAAATGGCATAAAAAACCAAGCCCTTGCTGATTTTTTAGCCGATCACCCTTGTTTAAGCATAACTAAAGAAGTTGAAATGGTAATATAAGAATATGGCTTAAAACCGTGGATGATGTACTTTGATGGGTCTAGCACGACGAATGGGGCAGAAATTGGAATCATCCTTGTCAATCCTTTAGGAGAAAGATTTCGTTTCATTGTCACGTTGGATGAATGTTGTACCAATAATCAGGCCAAATACGAGGCTTTAATATTTAAATTAGAAACACTACTTGCTATGGGAGTGAAAAATATGTCCATTAAGAGAGATTCATAGCTAGTGGTCTAATAGGTGATGGGTTCTTTTAGATGCCAGAGTCCGTCAGTCATGACATTATTATAAATAATTCAAGGACTGTTAGATCAATTTGATTACGTAGATTTAGAACACGTCCCAAGAACGAGGAACGAGGTAGCTAATGAACTAGCCCAAGCGGCTTCAGGATATAAAAAGATGAGAATTAATAGTGTGTGTGGAAGAGGACAGACTAAACCAGCTCTAATCGGACGAATGATTGAAGTTGACGTTTTAGAAATTGAAAATTGGGACAGAAATGATTGGAGGAGTGAGATCAGGGGTTTCTTAAAGAATCTAGAGAATGGAGGAGATCGAAAGTTAAAATTGAAGGTTTTGAACTTTGTAGTATCAGAGGATGTATTGTACAAGAAGTGCCAAAATGGTTTGCTATTAAGTTGTGTAAGGTCGTTAGAGGCTAAGATTATGGCCGACGTTCATGAAGGGCTATGTGGAGCCCATCAAGCTGGGGTAAAAATGAGGTGGTTGATCATAAGGAATGGATATTATTGGTCGAAAATGGGAGACTCTAGCATAACATAAGCAAAGGAATGCATAGCGTGTCAAAAACACAGGTCCATACAACGAGCGCCAGTAATAGAAATGGTTCCCATCATAAAGCAATGGCCGTTCAAAGGATGGGCGATTGATTTGATAGGAAAAATCTATCCTACATCGAGTAAAATGCACACGTTCATCATTGTCGCTACCGATTTCTTTACTAAGTGGGTGGAAGCAATACTGGTAGTGGAAATTTCTCAAGAGCGAATTATCAAAAAAATTAAAGAGCATATTATTCATAGATTCGGTATCCCCCAAACACTGATGGTAGATCATGGGACTTCTCTGAATGGTGAAAGAGTTAAGTGTTTTTTGGGCGAATACAAAATTAAGTTAGTAAATTTTACACCATATTACCCTCAGTCAAATGGTCAAGCCGAGTCATCCAATAAAATCCTTAAAGGCTTAATTCAAAAAATGATAACAAATAATGTCAGGCAATGGGACGAATGTCTGGGTCAAGCTTTGTGGGCATATAGGATATCGCAAAGAACGCGCACCTCAGTTACACCATTCCAGTTAGTATATGGTCAGGAGGTCGTATTACCAGTAGAAGTCAATGTCAAGTCCATAAATGTGGCGTTGCAGGATAAATTATAGCCAGAAGATTATAATGAAGCGATGATCCAAAATCTATTAGAGCTAGACGATGTTAAATGTGATGTCATGAATCGTTTGGAAGCACATAAAGAAAGGATGGCCAAATGGTATAATCGAAAATTTGTGGCTAAATTGTTCAGAAAATGAGAGTTAGTATGGAAATAAATACTGCCATTGGATACTAAAAGTCCTATATACGGAAAATGGTCACCCAATTAGGAAGGACCTTTCAAGGTAGAGAGCGTATTACCAAATGGGGCTTATCATTTAAGAAATCTAGATGGGGGGAGTGCATGTCAGAGCGATAAATGGAAAATACTTGAAAAACTATGTGTTTTCGTTGTGAGAACATGAGAATGTAGCGTTCTTAGAATAAGAATGAAGTACGTTAATAAAATTGCATATAATAAAAAATATGCTTTGTTATTAAAATAAAGACGGGGTAACGTAGACAGACGATGCAACGTCCTAATTTTTATAAAAGAAATAAAAATAATAATTATAAAGTTAGCGATTGGATGGCGGCAGCTGGACGTCCTCAATAGGTACTTTGTCCTTCAGAACCGCAAATGCTTCTCTCAACTGTCGCAACTCCATCTGCATCACCTCATCAGCTGCAGCAAGATCGGCCAGGCTCTTTTTAAAATCAATTTGGGCCAAATCCTCATACTCCGCCAAAGACTTGTTCACCTCATCCAAGTGTGTAGCAACTACTTTCCTCTTAGCCTCTCTTCTCATACGGCTATCCTCAATAAGACGTTGGATCTCCCATATTTGTCGCTCAGAGTCCATAAATACTGATTCCTCAATAATCATCTCACCTGTAGTTTCCACGTAGGGATAAATGGATAGCATTAAGGGAATTATGGAGTCATTCTTTCCTTGCAATCTAATAACGAAGCCCAACCCTCTAACTGTATATACAGTGGTCACGAGGGATGAGAGCTTCTACTTCATTTTACAGATCTTGGAGGAAGAGTCGATTATTCACTGGAATAGGCAAAGTGTGAGAAGCCAACAACCAGGATAACTCGAAGGAAAATTTCTCTAGCTTAAGCATATTTTCTGACATAACAGCCTGACCGATGTCCAACCCAGTGAAAGACGCGTATTGACGAATGGCCTCCTAAATGGCCTTGTTGTGATATTTTTATATCGTACCGCAAGTGTACGGTGTCAGATTTCAGTATAAATATGAGTGAAGAGTGTCGAATCCACATTGATTGCGTTAACTCGCACTAAGTACTACAATTGATAATCCTAACTTTATTTAGAAAATAAATAATAAAGATTTTAATAAATAAATATAAAAATAATTAGATAGGAGGAACTAATAAAATAGAGATTTTGGATCCTTATTTCACCTAGCTGTCGCCTATGCATTTGTCATGCCAATTAATCCTTGTTCAGTATCAAATGCAACAGCGGAATGTTGATTTTTACCTGCTTTAAATGTTCTAGGATCTCACCATTATGGTATGGAACTCTCACTGTGGGCCTAAGTGTTTGATGGAAGGGTACTCTAACTTGGAAACGTGTCTTTTGTTCTGCTTGAGGAGTATCTTAACTATTATCCTTAGTGGCATCTACATTGTTGGAAGTGTCCTTTATATTTACCTCCTTATCACTCCTAGTGATAATGGCATTAACAATTTTTATATTGGCTACCTCATGATTAGCCTGTGCCATGTGTTACCCTTTGTGGATTAGGTTGAGTTTTAGATGAGAATTTGACTTTTTCTTGCACACTCAGGACATTAGTTAACTTAGAGATCTGACTCTTAATCTACATATTATCTTCAGCTACCCGAGCTATCAACGACTCAAACCTTTGATTGGTTTTATTCTGGGCTTCCACAATTGCCTTCTGGGCCTCCACAAATGCTTGCACAGTATCCTCTAAAGAATTCCTAGGAACGGAAGGTGTGTGATACTGAGGGGCACTATAACTCCTTGTTTGTGGTGTATAGGTAGGCTGATAAGACTTCTGCTTCCAACTAAGATTGGGATGATTCCGCCAACTAGGATTATAGGTGTCTGAATATGGTGTATAAGGATTTTTGTACATCCCCAAGTTATTACATTATTCCTCATATGTCCCCCTCATCTCACCATATACATGACACTTTTGGGGTTCCAAGTGAGCGACTGCATGCATAGTCTTGCTATCTCTAGCTTTTAAGGCTCCTAACTCTCTAGTCAATAGCTCAACATGTGCTCTAAGACTATCCTCTTCCCTGAAGTGGTGTATTGGGAGATACTGTATCATCCTAGGTCTAAAATCTATGTGTGGTGCAATAAGAGGAAACATTATGCACGAAGGTGTAGTTGTGCGAGTTGGGTGGAGGTACTCTTCAAGAGTCATCATTGGTGGTCTCCCGTATTCACTCATATTATGTGCGCTAGACGCGGATGGTGTGGTAAAAAGATTTTCAAATATGTGTTCTTAATCTGAACTTGAATCTTCCTGTTCTATTCTAGCAAATCTACCCAACCAATCCCTAAGTCTAGGCATGCAATTAAACTCAAGTAAAACAAGAAACAAAAATAAATAAATAAATAAAAAGAGTAAACTAAAAATTAAAATCTAACTAAAACTTAAATTAAAATAAAATAAATAAGCAAATAATAATAACTAAAAATAAAATAAAAAATAAAATGGAACAAAGTTACCGCTTCGTGTTTGACCAAGCAAACCTGCTCATTTTGCTTGTAAATCGTCTCCCCGGTAACGGCGCCAAAATTTGATTACGCCCAAAAAGTACTTGTGGTTATCACAGTATAGTTGGGGTGTCGATTCCTCAGAGAGATGGTTACAAAGAACTGATTTACTCAAACAAAACGTTAGCAATAACTAAGTCAGAAAGAGATAGATTGATTGGTAAAATAAAGTAAAAACTATGGAAAATACTTAAAGAATATCAGTAGAGAAATATGGCAAAGCATCGAGAATCCCTCTTGTATCAAACTCCTATATTCAGTTATTGATTCTTTTTATTACCCAACTGAAAGTTTCACATCCCAAACCAACAGTCGAAGGATATTCAATTATACGCATATTCAATTCTAAGTTAATCAATGATTATTTTCTCTATGTTAACAGCACACAAAAGTCATCATTACGAGTTATCTAACGTCGACAATATACCCTCAGACAATACTGCAGTAGAAGACCAACACATAAAACAACTTTACCAGTCACAACTGAGTTCGCAAATCACACATAGAAGAAACACGACTGGATCTATATGGGAGTTGACAAAACACAATCTTTGGGCTCAGAAATCGTAAGATAATAAAGAGCAGCAACCATCGATTGTATTAAACATTAAAAAGGTACTTTAAGAATAAAAAAACATAAACATATAAATTCAAATATAAGAGTTCATCATTAGCTTTGGCTAGGAGATTAGTTCTCCATGTGGAATAGAGAGATAGCCTGAATAGATCGGAGAGACGACATGTTTGGCTTTGAAGTTCTTCGTTCTTCTCTCTCATTCTTGTGTTTATGGCTCTTGTTGTGTGTTTTTCTCTTGTTTCTCTCTGATTTTCTCCTCCCTTAGGGTTTGGATGAAGTTGGATTTATATAGGGAGGCCTCAGAATCATAATACGCATCAAACACGTCAAACATCAGGGTTTTGGGGCGTCCGGGGCGCCGCGGCGCTGGTCTTCGGGCGCTGGGGCGCCAAAGTTACGACCATGTTGTATGGAGAGTGCGCAGGCGCCGCAGAGCCAGTGAGTTTCTTCACTGGTTCTGCACGTCCTATTTTCGATGCTCCCGCGGGCTTCCAATGCATCCGTATGGTCCTGAAACATGTGTATTTGCTTCATTCTTCTTGTTCCATTACTTCCTAATAACAAAGCAAAAAATTACTCTAATTTGTATTAAAATATATGATAATAATGTTGGAGTTTCTAGAGGTCCCAAGATCAAAACTCAAGCATGAATCATAAGCGAATACAACGATTGAAGTGCGGAATACTTACATCGAGCGGTTGAGATGCGATTTGGCAACAAAACCGAACTGAAATTTTGCTCACTGCCCACTGCTCATGTGCACCCACTGCAGCAGTTTGTGCTTCTGTTTTGCGCCATTTTGATCAAGAAAAACGAGCTCCAAGCTTCATCAAAACATTCATTGCTCATGGGTATACTTCCCTTATCACCTTGGCATGATCCCGGAGTGTGCTAGCACTCTTGTTTTGCCACAAAACGCACTGCTTCCCTCCATTTTGTTCACGGCAGTCCAAGAAAAAACCAGAACAGAAATGGCATGAGAGAAGAGAGGAGAAGAAGAGGAGAGAGTTGCTTTTCAATTTCTTTGTTCACCCTTTTGTTTCAAAAACGTGAGAGACCAAAAATCAAAAGCAATGATAAGATATCAAATACCAAAATGAATTTTTTAATTAAAAAACCCTTCAAAAACCGTGAAAGGTTTTCCCTCCAAAGGAAAATTCATCATATGCCATCATTATCTCACATTGAGAATAGAGACAATGTATCATCCCATAAAGGTGTCTAGATACATCCATCATCTATTCGTGTCAAGTAATGAGACTTCGCGATGTGATTTGCGGGTCCCACTCGTTTCAAAATACGAATGTGTCCGCAAACACTTTCGGGCTCAATTTCGCTAATTCCGAATTAACGAATTTCCGTCGCGACGAGAATTAAATAATTTCGCCTAGCGAAATTACTATTCACGTCGCTAACGAATTAATTCTAAATTAATTCGCTCGCCCGAATTAAAATCTAATTTTAATTCCGCGTCGAAATCTAATTTCGTTTAATATATCAAATATATTAATTCCTCGATTAATTCCAAATCAATGTTTCTCTCTCTTCAATTGATATTTTATCCTAGATAAAATGTCTCCGAAATTAATCCCAGATTAATTCTCTCTCTCATCATATTAATCCTAGATTAATATAAGTGCGAGTCATACGTCATCGGTGAATCTTTGGGAAGCGACCCATGAGATCCCCGGATATGTTGACAGTCAAATCGGTCATCGGACTATCCGAACACGTGAGTACCAAGTACTACGTTTTTCCGATTTACAAGACAAGGTTGGAAGCACCAAGTCTACCCAATTCTCCGGTCATATTCATCTAAGAATATTTAAGATCTGTATCAAGCGTAGTATACCATTGTATTGTGCATATCGGCCCAGTATCGGATAGTCACGTGCTAGGCCTAGGGCTGGATAAGTGTCTGCCCCGTACGAAGCACATGTCGGATGTCTGGTAACTAGTCTCTATAATCGGATATACATGACCTTGTCATAATATCCCGATGGCCGCGCAGCACTTAAGAGCACTAATACCGTATCCAGTGTGACATCATCTCCACTATGACTGGAGTGATACTTCTGTCTTGACATCACATCCAATACACTACGACTCTCTGATAAACCCAGAAGTGGTGTACGCAGAACCGGTTAAAGCCTGTACCACCAAGACCAAAGTCTATCGATTATCGTAAGTATTAGCGATGTAAGTCTCAGGTTAAGACTATACACACCTACCTTGATTTCGGCCTCCCATAGACACATAGTCATAATACCAATGGGATTCCGAAGGGTCTATCCAGAGCGAAGCTGTTTCCCGTACCATCGGTGAAACACGACCTCCTATCGCACTTGCATAAGTCTCCAACACTTATATATATGAGAACTATGCCGTTGTGCCCTCACAACGTGCACAAGTGCAATACTAGCCTATTCCGCATTATCGATGTCCAGTCTCGATAATACTCCGGCTAGGGATATTTAATGATTAATCCTTCGGGGACTGATACTGTCTCATATCATTCTCAGTCCAGGAACTAATCATAGAGACCTCTCTTCATTTATATATCTATGGTGATCTAATCATAAATGATGAGAGTGCAATTTCCTTGTCACATAGTTAATTTGCTACAACAACACAATGATCTGTGCAAATAGTGACGCTATGGGTCATTTTGTCCAACAAATAAAGCCGAGAGTTGGCAGTGTTCTAAGTACACTTTCATGCACTTATCACTCGCTTGACCATGTCCGCCTTAACAAAGGACCTGGCCTCCTCTAACACATCCAATTATGCCAGCCTGAACAGGCCGTCGATATCCCAATAACACCCCCTATTTCTCGAGGCAATCTACTTATAAATCAAGGGGATGACCCGCTCAGGATGAAGCCTAGAATGCTCGTCATCCGACTCTTGCACAAAAGAGATGGGAGTATGCAAATGACTATATTCAAAAAAAGGGTCATCCATTGTGATCTCATCTATACGTGGGTCCCTACTCCCCACTACTATGTTTAACCTCGTACCTTGGGGAGTTACCCTAACAGTCGAGCGTTCAGCAGCCTCATCATCCTCTAGGGGATGTTCGACGATCAGAATTTCTGGGGATGAAGCTGTAGCCGGCGTAGTCATATCGGACAATTGCTCGGTCCTGGAAGCCTGCACAAGGAAATATAACAGACATTAAAAAAATGGAAAAAACATACCTTAGCTCTAGGCCTATACAATATAGACCCATCTGAATCAGAGCCGAGCGAACTGTGCTTCCTTTTGATTGGGGGTTTTATAGAACTTGCCTTATTTTGCCCAGCTTTATCAAAGGGTTTGGAGGAAAAGGCGAGGCTGGAGAAGACAAAGGAGGGAGGCAATGAGAAAAGCCTTTCACAGCTGGCTGACCAAAAATGCTCGAAGAAAGGAAGAATGGATGCGCAATGGGAGAAGGAGTAACAAGAAAATGAGGAGATTAAAGTCCGCACCTCAGACAAATATTGGTCAATGTCCGAGAGCGAAAGAACTTTAAACATTTTGCTGGAGAAGAGCATGAGCAGATTAATAGAAGAGGAAATCTTTGGATAAGGCCAAATTGACGAGCGACGAAGTTGGGAGAATACACTTCCACTCCAGCCTTGCTATTAGCCCCAGTTATGATGTCGTGAATCAGATCGCGAGCACATAAAATTTTACGCCAGAAGCGATTAACTGATTTATCTCCATCTGATTTTGGAGTTAATGAACGAATGAGGGGCTGTCGCCCGATGAAAAAGGAAAATAAGAAGGGACCAAAGAAATGGTATAAAAATAGTCGAAAATTGAGCGCGGAAGGAGAGGAGTTGGCCCTAATTAGGCAAATAGAAGGCGGGCGCAGGGAAAGGAACGATTTGACTCAATAGAGCCAAAAACAAGGAAATATACCCTGAACCACAGTTGGACGAGCCAAAGAGGGCCAGAAGTGATGGGTGAAGAGTCGTACCGTAGCTTTTTTTAGAGAACGTCCAGGCCCCGATAAACAGCAGGTAAAAGGAAGGAAAATAGATTCAAAGGACGGCCGTTGGCAACGTCCGAAGAAATGGGGAGATAACCCGCCACGGGTTTCTGACTGGGCACGCAAATGATATTTTTGCAAAGCCAGTAATGGATGAAGGCGGTATGCTCCAATATCGTGACAAGACCGATGGACTCAAAAAATGTACGAAAGAAGGCGAAATAAGAGGAGAAAGGCGAAGTGTCCATTTGGGGAGGAGGAAATCGAAATTTGGTGCCGGCGGAGATTGTAGCACCCAATGGAGCAAATCCAGTCAAGGCACCAATATTGCGCAACGTGATGGTCAAAGGACCGGGAGGAAAAAGGAAAACATTGTAATCAAAAGACCAGAAAAGTAGTGACATGGGGAAGAGGTTCCAATCGAAAGAAGACAGTACAAGGGAAAGTTCTATGAGAGGGAGTATACTAGTGTTTTCGAAAAGGGTGTAGGTATCTGCATGCGACCTCATGCGGTGAAACTAGGTTTCAAATGAAGAATCGGATTTGGGCTAGATGCAAATGGGTTAGGTTGATTCAACGAAGAAATGGGCAGAGGCTCTGAAAGAGGCAGATCACAGGTTGAAGGGAACAGTTGGGTCAATGGAGTTATGGCAATGGTTTCGTCATCAATAAAAATGGGTCTAAGGGAACATAAATCGTGGATTTCGTCAAGAGTATGGACCCCAAAGACACTAACCGAAGGATCATCTAAGGCAGCCTGATAAATAATATTAATTAATTAAAATTTATAAAAAATAAAATAAAAAATATGTAAGAAACATAACATGTAAGATCAAGACAATCGTTACACAGAGTAACATTACATATCAAATGGTGTTTCTTTTTATTCTCCCGTTCTTGAATGTGTCAATTCTACATTTGTGACAATTAACTATCTAACATTTTGATAAATTATTAGTTATTTAAATAAATCATGAAGCTTAAGTTAGGATTAGATAAACAAACAGAGGTTTGCAGGCACAAAACCTTATTTGTATACTAAAATCCCATTCGGCCATCTTAATTTTTACACAATGCATACAATGTTCTCAGATGAGGTAAACGCAACCTCTACAAGTTCCAATTTCATTTTTAAAAACGCGCAAAAAACTGGGTTTTCCCAGTTCCCTGATTTTTTGCCGGGTCATCGAGTTTGACTAGTTGTCAACGGTTTTTTGTAACAGCGATTTTAGGGTTCATTCCGAACGGCCGCATGGCCAATTCTGACCAATGAAAGGCGCTTAACTCACAGTTTCCCCTAGACAGATTTGAGGAAAAATAGCTTGACCGAGAGGGAGAGAAACTTGAAGAAAGAAAAAGAGATGTACGATTCGATGGGGATAGAAAAGGAACCCCGTAACCACGCTTTCACTTACATAATTCTTTTGGGCAAGTAAAGTCAAAAGAAGGGGCAAGATTCCTAAAAGTAGTTCCTGACTCAAATCGATTCACTATTAGATAGATAGAAAAGGAAGGATACGGGCCCGTCGAAGATGGTACTCCTTTCTACGGAACGAGGCTTCTATTTTAGTTTGAAAGCCTCTCTCGCTTCCGGTTCTAGAAATGAAAGGGATGTCGCACGGGGCCTATACCTCTCTGGGTTCTCAGTTTTGGTCAATCGGTCTGACTAGCTGGTCTGATCCGGTTTTTGAAAACATCGAATATTCATTTGCACATCATCACCACAAATCTACTTGATACTATATTATAAAATAATTCAAATTCACATCTTCTTATGGGTTTGACCGGATAGTTTTTAAGTAATTTTTCTTCATCTAACCACCAGAGTAAATTAAGGTGCTATAAAGTAAATTTAGATTTTTCCCACCTATATAGTATCATGATCATATCCATTGGATTCTAATGAAGCAATGTCATTTTCGATTATATTGAAAATACAAGCCCTCTTTTGTCCTCAACTTTAAATGATTGGTGTCAAGTTGCAAGAGCAAATATACCAGCAACGGGAAAAAAATTTGCCACATTGAAAATGGCATAGATGATTGATGTTCCACTTAATTGTATATTGCTATCACATCTGCTAATTGTCTTCCTAATGGAAACTTGCACTCATGCATAGCAAATTGACAATGACATGCAACATCTCAATTCTCTCAGTGTGTTTCCGAATGGAGGTTTGAATATTATTTCACTTTCAAGCATTGCACCAGTTTTGCTCTATCTCCTCCTTTTTTTTTTGTCTTCTTTCGCTAGTTGAATTCTCATATCTTCTGCCATATTGGTTGCTCGCTGCTAAAGCCCTAGCAACAGGTCCCATACTATTTTATCACAAGGCCTAGGCCTATTAGGAGTAGTAAAGCGTTCTGGTGGAATTTTCGCGAACATAGAAAGATTGCAGTCTGTTACCCATCAAGAGTTAGTTAGTTAGTTACAATTAATTAGGTAATATTAAGTAAAGTTAGTGAGTGGTTTGTTATTCTTGTAAAGCTATCACTTGGCTATAAAACTTGTACTAAGAAGTTATTATGAAATAAAAATCATTTTCAATAAAATAGCTTTCAAAGGCTTTGAAGTGTTTGGTTAAGTGGAATTATTAACTAACAAATTGGAGATTTGTAGGTTTGACTCGAACTAAACCTATCAATTAATTAGTTGCTTTCATTGAGAGATCATCAATGGAGAAATCATTTGGGGACATTCACAAGTCATTACTCGAAATTTAAATGATGCTGAAAAATCTTATCACAAAATTAGATTCAAATGCCATTAATCCAGCTTCTTGTGGGTCTGCTCATGGCAAGGATTAAACAAATACTTCAATATCAGTGGAAACAACTCACAGTCCCGTGAAGGGAATGACTAATACCCTTCAATCATGGTGTTGACGGTGGATTTTGGTCTCGGGGCAACGTGGGAATATCACCTCCGAGGTAATCCTCCTTCAATAGTGAATTTGTTTGGTTATGGGGGACCAAAGGCAAACTTAGCGAGAGACAGATAAGCACACCAATCGACAAAGAGATTTAACGTGGTTCGGTGGATTTTGGATCCGACCTACGTCCACGGACAAGAACATGATGGCACTTTTTATTACTCCAATACGCTTCTCAGATCTTTTTGTGTTTACAAATCAGAGCTTGATGATTCTGATCACTGATTTTTTATGATGCCTTTTACACATATTATGCCCTCCTATTTATAATAACACAGAAATCAGACTCCTATTTGTATAAGAAATCCTAGTTGAACTTTAGTCTTCTTTCCTTGCAAGGATTCCTAGTCTGATTTTCCCTTCTCTTTTCTTATTCCTTTTCGGATTCTGACTTCCTTCCTTGTGAGAGTAGGATAATTCGTTTTATCTTATCCGCAAGAATGGGGTGGTCGTCTCATTTTGAACACGTCTCGCCATCTGGTCGGTCTTCATGAGGTCGGTCATGGCAATCTTTTATGCTAAGAGTGTTTCTGCCGACCTTATAATGCTCGGTCATCCGAATCAAAGTGGTCGGTCTTTACATGTTGTGGTCGGGTCGGCTTTGATGATCTTGACCAGTCAGGGAATTACCCTTCTGTCCTCGTCGTGCTGCCTTAAATGTCATAGTGCCTGAAAACACCATCAACATCTGTCCCCTAGTTCTCGGTTCCAACAAACGTGCAAGTTGGTGCCGGGAACTATATAAAGAAGGTTTTTTTGATTTGCTCTGTTGGAGGTCGGTCCGGTGTCGAGAATGTTTTGTTGCCTCTTTTCAAGCGCTTTATCTTAAGACACGCAACATTCACGTCCGCTTAAATGCCTATCAAATCAACTTTAGGGTTTCTTCTAAGTTCGACACTTGTCAATCATCCGCCGGGTTCCCGCCAAAAAGGGAACGAATCGACCGTGTAGAGGCGTCTTCACAGTGGGGATCTCAGCCGTCTGTTTAAACTTGGGAGACCTCTTTTACAGTCGACATCTGGCGTTCATCCGGGTTCTTCCCTTAGATCCAACGGTCACGAGCGTATTTGCCATGACTATAAGAAGGCGAGGCTTTCACTGTTCCATCTTTTTTCGGCAATTTCTCCTTCTTTCCTGAAAACATCTCCGTGATTCGCCCAACTCCGTGTTCTCGAAGTTCAACCGCGGGCTTTTTCTTTTTCTTTGCTGCGAACATAAGAACGGGCACAACCGTACTGCGCAACCTCCTACTTTTCCGAGAAGAACAAGTAAGTCCTCTGAACGACCTCTTCCTTTTTTGTGTTTATGAATCTGTGTTTGCTGTTCATTTTTTAGTGTTTGCTAGGGAAAGATTTATGGTTGCTGAGTGATTTTCCTTAGGGCACTTTAGAGACCACCTGTTTAGCTAACATGGAAACCGTGAGTAGTTTCTTTTAGCTATAGACTGACTTCCCATTCCTTCTTTGTTTTTCTGGGTGTCAGGGATGTCTGACAGCAGTTTCTCCCCTTAAAAGCCTGCTAAAACCTCAACTCCCCCTGCTGAGGAGCTCTCCTCGGGCTCGGGGGCACCTAGTGTAGAAGACCTTGACACTACCCCTACTCCTTCTGAGGTCGAACAAGATTCCTATCATCAGAGGGTTCCTCGGAAGGACCCAGAGGCCGGTGAACTCGGCTCGTCGGCTCTGGATATGAACCGTCCTTCCAAAATAACTGAGGACGACCTCGCCCTTCTTCGACTGCGATATAACATTCCTATAGATATCGCCCTTGAAGTTCCCGGTCTTATGGATCGCGCTAGCCAACCTGATGAGGGCTCGGTGGCACTTCTTCCTGCCTTCTTTGAGTGTGGGCTGCGGCTGCCGATTCAACCTTATTTCGCTTGGATGTTGGCCGAGATGGAGATCGCCCCCTGTCAGCTGAGTTTAAACAGTTGGAGGATTCTGGCCGGGTTGTATGTAGCTTGGCACCGGGCAGGACTCGGCGAGCCTTCCTTTGAAGAGGTGAAGAGGGTATACCGTTTAAAGGCCAACCCAAAGGCTTATCATGGTTGGTACTACCTTTCTGCTTACAATAGTTCGTTAACGTCGTCCAGAAGCTGTCTGACTCCAATAAGAACTTCAAAGATCTCTGGTTCTGGGCCACTGGGGATTGGGGACGGACCCTGAGGTCGGATGAAGGGGAGATCTTGGTACCGGATATCTTCAGGGCGGGAGGTTAGGAGACCGACCTTTTAGCTTCTCTTTCCTTTATCTTTTCTTTGTTTGGATTCTTACCATTTTTCTTCTATTCTTCCTAGCCTGTTGGAGAGATGCTCCCAAAGTTTCCCACCAGGTCCGGCGGTGAGTATTCTGGGCTCGTCGGTATGCCGCTCACTGGAGGGAATTGGTTAATGATGCGGCTTTTGTTGAGTCGGGCCTTACCCGGGCTGTCCCTTCGGACGTCACAGGTCGGATAGGTAGATGTCTGCTGGCTGTTTAGTTTGGCTTCCCTGTTTGTTTATCGTGTGTTTGATGTCTTTATTATATGCTCGGGTCCTGATTTCATTTTCCCTTTTTTGTAGGTATGTCAAAGAGGCCTAAGTTTCTTGAGAAGTTGGCTGGCACTATAAAGAAGGCCGGCCATGCTGAAACTGGAACTTCCCGGGCACCGGCTGAATCTGTCGCGGTTGGGAGAGCACCTCAAAGGAAAGTTCAAACGGCTACTCGTGATCCATCTTCTCCTGGTGTGCAGTCACCGGGTCTGCTCGGTTGGTCAGTCCGCCGAAGCCTCTTAGGAAAAGGAGGCGTCAATTTGGGGCTGAGGAGGTTGAGTTGGAGGGGGAGGAGCCTGTACAGGGCAAGAAGCAGGATGCCCGTCGGGGGAAGAAGTCTTCTGAGGGCTCCTCTAAGAAGTGCAAGGGTTCCGTGATCCTCGGGGTGGATGACTTGGGAGAAGGCATCCGGGAGGCTACTTCCCATTTAGTACCGGCTTTCAATGAGTTGGCCGAGGTGATTCCCCCGGGGGAGGTTTCGAGATATGAGGATATCTCTCCGGAAGGTGTGGTGACCGAAATGAGCTCTCAAATGGCAAATGTAGTTTTATTCTTCTTTTTTTTTTTGATCTCGGTTCTCGGTCTTCCTCATCTCATATCTTGACCTTCTTTGTTTTCGTGCAGGCTACCTACCTCATGGCGAAGAATAAGGACCTCCTTCTGAGTCTATTGTCCGAGGGTGGTCAGGCTCAGAGACTTCAGAATCGCCTCACAAAAGTTGAGGCTAAACTGGCTGATCGGGAGGAGGTGATAAAGAACCTTGAGTCGACTGCTATTGAGAACTTCAAAACAAACAAAGCTCTCAAGGCTGCTGCCGGGTTGGAGCGAAAACTTACCGACACTGCCCGGGAGGATTTGAAGGCTGCTCAGTCTGAGATTGGCGTTTTTAAGGCGAAGGTAGCCAGTGTTGAAACCAAATTGAAGGCCAATGATGAGCAAATAGCACGGGCTCGGGATGATCTTGAGAGGAAAGAGGCCGAGCTTGAGGAAAGAGAGACCGATCTTGAGGCCGAGAATGAGGCCATCCGTCTTGAGGGGGTTGGTGATTGTGCTGATTTGATAATGATGGTGCTGTCAAGTCTGAACATGGACCCTATTTATGCGGCCATCAGTTTTTGTAAGGGGGATATTTCTGAGGAGGAGTTCCGGAAATGGCTCCCTCCTCCTTCTGAGGAGGTGATGGATCCTAACCCGATCTCGGTGGTTCCGGCTTCCGGGGCTCCCCAAGAAGGACGACTTGATGTTCCTGCCCCCGGCGAGGACTGTCTTGAGATCCCTCCTCCCGTCCCTGAAGCAGAGGTCTTTCACGCTGTTGAGGTTGAAGCTGCAGTTCCTCATTCTGAAGTCGAGCCGATCCTTCCGCTGTCTGAGCAAGCTGACGAAGAGATTCATGCTCCTGTGCGGACTGAATGAGAAAGGGTAACCCGACCGAGGCCCTATGTATACTTTAATTTTTTGTAATAACCTTACAAGTTGTATTTTGGCATGCACATATATATATATATTTCTGTGTATTTCTTATCTCTTTCGCCCTTTTTTTTTTTCTTTATGCTTCTTGTTTGTCTGAATATTCTGAGACCTTTCGGGGGTCAACATGAGCCGGAAGGGCATAACCTGGATCCGAGCTGAGAAAGGAACTTGGACCTGGGAGAATGTTACGTCCCCAGTCCTAAGGGCTGACTCGGTGGGACGTACCCCGACCCCGAGCTGAGAAAGGAACTTGGACCCGGGGGAATGTTACGTCCCCAGTCCAAAGGGCTGACTCGGTGGGACGTGCCCCGACCCCGAGCTGATAAAGTAACTTGGACCTGGGGGAATGTTACGTCCCCAGTCCAAAGGGCTGACTCGGTGGGACGTAACCCGACCCCGAGCTGAGAAAGGAACTTCGACCTGGGGGAATGTTACGTCCCCAGTCCAAAGGGCTGACTCGGTGGGACGTAACCCGACCCCGAGCTAGATAACCAAGTGGCCTCGGCGGAACGAAATCCAGCTCCGGGCCGACTATCAAGTGGCCTCGGCGGAACATAATCCAGCCCCGAGCCGACTATCCCTTGGGACTTATTCAGAAGGGAAGTGAATCAACCTTTGAAGCCCTACCGAATCTGGCATGGGCGTCCCCCTACCAGACCGGCGGAAAACAAAAACAAGTTTCTGGAAAATAAAAAGGCGGGGGTGACTTAGCACCTATCCCAAAATAAAAAACGTTTTGCAAGCATAAACAATAACATGGATGCCTCAAAACAACGTCCCGTCCGAGGTCTCCAAAACACAATTCTGAATCTATCTTCCAATTCAGTGTCCCGGCGAACCAGGATTCGGATCAGAAGAGCGTTTGAATGGTAAGGGCACATCCTCTACACGTTGGTTCACTGGGGAGCCTGTGTATTGTATGAGGGCTCCTCCTTACCACGCTGGAGCAGGCACACGCTACAGGGGCATAACGCATCCCCGTGCTGTGTCTCCCACAGATCCGGATGATGAATGGATCAAAGAGTGTCCGGGATACTAAGGTAATATTCTTTCTTAGGTCCGGTATCACTGGAGCTAGCAATCGTCACGGGGGTGTCATCATCCCTCGTGTTATGCTTTCCCACGAATCCATTACATCGAGTATGCCCCTGAGGACCTGAGCCAAGAGAGATACTTGGTTCTGGGGGAATGTTCCGTCCCCAGTCCAATGAGTATTGACTCGGTGGGACGTAACCCGACCCCGAGCCTAAAACGGCCTCGGCGGAACGAAATCCAGCCCCGAGCCGAATAAACAAACGGCCTCGGCGGAACGAAATCCAGTCCCGAGCCGAATAAACAAACGGCCTCGGCGGAACGGAATCCAGCCCCGAGCCGAATAATGAAGAGGCCTCGGCGGAACGTAATCCAGCCCCTAGCCGAATAATGAAGAGGCCTCGGCGGAACGCAATCTAGCCCCGAACCGATCGAAACATTAAGGGTACATTCCTCCTCATGTTATGTTTCTCAAAGATCTGTGCTCTCTGTTTTTTGTATGGAGTCGGATGATTCTGGTGTGACTCTGTGCATTTTTGTGGTGGTATCTGTGGTCGGGCAGTTGCGAGTTTTGTGTTCTTTAGCTTTGGATCGTTGTCGTGAGCATGTCCCCGAGTTTTTTTTTGATATGGTTTCGTAAAGTTTTATTTGAGAGTGTTTGGAAAAAAAAGTTTTTTTATTCATGCTCGGGGACATACTGCCCTTCTTACAGCTCTCTGTGGGTCATTTTGAGAGAGGCTTTATGTATTTGGATCCCTGTCCTTTTTGCTGTAAACAGATAGGAGGAAGGGAAAGATTACTGGAAGTATTTCCTCAACATCTTCAGCGTTCCATGACTTTTATAATCTTGTGCCGTCCAGTCGCTCTAGGATGTATACTCCCGGTTTCACCACTTTTACCACCTTGTAGGGCCCTTCCCATTTGGCGCCCAGGGAGCCATCCTCTGGCTTTCGAGTATTTAGGGTGACCTTTCTTAGCACCAGGTCGCCCGGGATGAAAGTGCGTGTTCGAATTCTTTTATTGTAGAAGCGGGCCATCCTTTGTTGGTAGATTGTTGTTTTTTGTGATGCAGAGAGTTTCTCGTGAGAGAGTTGCGAAGCAGCTGCGAGCTGTTTTCTGGCTTCCGCACACAATTCCGATCCCCTCCCGAGTGGGGAATTTCAGTTTCAGGTGGGTAGCAGGACATCGCGGCTTTTGTTTTCATCATAAAGGGTCGCCCGACGATGGCCTGGTAACTGCTCATGCAGTCTACTACAGTGAAGTCTTTCATGATCGTCCGGGTCCGAGGATGTGTCCCGACAGTTATTGCCAACTGTATCCTTCCTAGTGGGATGACGGCTGATCCTCCGAAACCGTATAAGGGAGTGCTATCGTTGGTCAGGGTTGCATATTCTACCCCTAGGTCGTCCAGTGCTTCTCTGGAAATTATGTCAACCGCGCTCCCGGGGTCTACTAGGATTCTGTGTCTACCTCCGACCCGCTGATGACTGCCTTGATTATCAATGCATCGTCATGAGGGAAACTTACTCCTTGGGTATCCTCATCAGTGAAAATTATTGGTACCGACCGACCTCCCTGTAGCCCTGTGACCTGCTCTGTTTCTAAGACATCTGGTCCTTAGGTTCTGCTGTAATCTTTCCTTGACCGGTTATAGTTTCCGGCCAGTGTTCTTCCTCCTGCGATGATATTGATTTGGCGACCACGTGCTCTTTGTCTGGCTGTCATGACCTCGTGGTCAATGTATTTGTTTAGATACCCGTTTCGTGCTAGATCTTCCATTTGTCTCGCAGATCTTTACATCCGTCTGTTGCATGTCCTTTGGAGTTGTGGTGTACGCAATAAGCTTTTTGGTTCCTTTTGTCCGGGGGGAATCTTCTTTGGTCGGGCTCTACTAAGAGGCATTTCCCCTGGATCTCCATGACAATTTGTCCCAGTGGTTTCTTTAGGGGAATGTATGCATCTTCCCCGACCACATGGTTTACTTGGGTCGGCGCCCTTCTCTCTGGTTGTCCCGGTGCAGTGGTTGAACTCCTTGTGCTTCGGGGGTGGTCTTCTGGATTCTCTTTCCGTACGGCGGGGGGCGCCTTCTCTTGTGGTTCTTTCTCTAATGGTGCTCCCTTTTCGGGATACTTTCTCCTCGTTCTCTAATAAAACGAATTTTCGGGCCACCTCCATGGCGGTGGCGTAGTCCGGGGTGTCTTGGATCCTTAGTTGGGTCCATAGCCTCCCGACTTTCAAGGCTCCTTTCAAGCTTTCTAGGGCCTCGGGGGATTCGTACCCTCCAACTTCGAGTACCATATTGTGGTATCTTTCAATGAATATCTTTAATGGTTCATCGTCTCCTTGTTTCATAAGCCTTAGTTCTCCAATCGTCTTTCTGGGGACACAAGCCCCCTTGAAGTGTCGTATGAATGACTTTCTCACTGTGGCGAAGCTGCTGATGATTCTTGGGGCTAGGCTTCTATACCATAGAATGGCTGATCCGGCTAGAGTTAAGGGGAATACTTTGCAGATGGCATCCCCTGTTACTCCTTGCACCTCCATTAGTAGGACGAAACCTTCAATGTGGGTTTTGGGATCGGTATGGCCTTTGTATGGTGTCATGGTCAGCATGCTGAATCTTTTTGGGAATTTCTCTGACTTTATTTCTTCTGTGAGGGGGGACTCATCTTTGATGTCCTGGATATCCCCTCTGTTTGTATTGGGGTATACTCCCCATTTGACCAGCTCCTCCCGTAGACAATATTTCATGCTGCCGTCTTTGATTCCATGCCGTCTCCTGTGGTTTCTTTTCTTTCTGCTATCTCGGGAATGGTGCTTCTCGAGGTCGGTATCTTCTCGAACTTTTTCATTATATTCTTTCCTCTTCTCCGGGTGTTGTGAGGGCTATCGTAGGAGGAGTCTGGTGACGATTTGTCATCTTCTCCCTCCCATGTGTCCTCGATCTGGGAATCTCTCTGCACTACCACGGATCTCACCCTGTAGGGTTCCCTCCTCCGGGGTCTGTCGTCTTCACTTGTATCGACAATTCTTTTTCCTTCTGCTATGTCGTTCCTTCGTTGGCTAGTCCCGGCCTCGAATTTTCCATTGTGTGCTCCTTCTATCCTTTCCAACCGGTCTACTATGGTTTTTAGCAGAGTTTGGCTTTCCTCCCTTTCTTTCCTAAGGTTATCCTCAATCTTTTCCATCCAGTCTTCAGCCGAGCTCCCTGATGGTTGGTGGTTTCCGTCTTCCGCCATTGTCTCACTACGCGAGTTGCTTTTTTTTGAGTTCCCCACAGACGGCGCCAACTGTTGACGGTGGATTTTGGTCTCGGGGCAACGTGGGAATATCACCTCTGAGGTAATCCTCCTTCAATAGTGAATTTGTTTGGTTATGGGGGACCAAAGGCAAACTTAGCGAGAGACAGATAAACACACCAATCGACAAAGAGATTTAATGTGGTTCGGTGGATTTTGGATCTGACCTACGTCCACGGACAAGAACAGGATGGCACTTTTTATTACTCCAATACGCTTCTCAGATCTTTTTGTGTTTACAAATCAGAGCTTGATGATTCTGATCACTGATTTTTTATGATGCTTTTACACATACTATGCCCTCCTATTTATAATAACACAGAAATCAGACTCCTATTTGTATAAGAAATCCTAGTTGAACTTTAGTCTTCTTTCCTTGCAAGGATTCCTAGTCTGATTTTCCCTTCTCTTTTCTTATTCTTTTTCGGATTCTGACTTCCTCCTTGTAAGAGTAGGATAATTCGTTTTATCTTATCCGCAAGAATGGGGTGTCGTCATTTTGAACACGTCTCGCCATCTGGTCGGTCTTCATGAGGTCGGTCATGGCAATCTTTTATGCTAAGAGTGTTTCTGCCAACCTTATAGTGCTCGGTCATCCGAATCAAAGTGGTCGGTCTTTACATGTTGTGGTCGGGTCGGCTTTGATGATCTTGACCAGTCAGGGAATTACCCTTCTGTCCTCGTCATGCTGCCTTAAATATCATAGTGTCTGAAAACACCATCAACACATGGGTTCCAAGATCTGACTCTGGTGAAGCTTTCCAAATCAGAAATCGCACAACCATTTCCAAAGATCAAGAACTCAATGACTTGGGCAAATTGAATGGTGTTGTTGAGGCAAATGAATTTGAAGATAAGATGGGAGAGGTGGAGGGCATCTACAAACCATTCATTGCAAAGATGTACCAGGGAACTGGCGGTGATGCTGGTGTAACCATGGATAAGGATGGTCCTTCCGCTGGTGCAGGAAGTGATTCTGGCCCCAAAATCAAAGAGGTGGTTCAAGATGCATCAATGTACAAAGCTGAAACCTTGGAACATAAAAAGGTAAAAATGAAGGCAATGTATCACAATTATTACAAATATTTAATCGGTAATTAGAATAATCCAAATTAGCCTATTTCTACTGAATTAGACACTGTTGAGCAGACTCTGAAGTAGACCCAACGAGCGAATCAGACCCACGAGCGAATCAGACCCAACGAACGAATCAGACCCAACGAGCAAATCAGACCCACGAGCAGACCCTGATGCGTCTGACGCTGATATCAGCCTCTGCCTCTGAAGTCTGAATGTGCGTCTGCCTCTGAAATATTTATGCCTCTGCCTCTGACGTCTGCCGAAGCCGAACCTCTAAAGCGACGAGCCTCTGACGTGATGAAAGCATTCCTCTGACGAGCGAATGAAAGCGTCTGCCACTGAAACTCTGACCGAACCACTGAGCCAAACCACTGCTTAACTTTCCGAGGCTTGTTGATGCCAACAATATCCTTAAAATAAATTCGTCCTCTACCGAAGGTGCAGTAGAGTATGAGACGTTTGTTTCCCAGGATGCAACGGAAAATGAACGCGAGTAAGGGCACCACCAAACTCGTTTCCAACGAACCACAAAAGTGTTTGAACTCTTCCTTTACAAAAACAAAGAAAAACGAGAGTTGTGTGTATTGTTCATCTATCTTAAAAAAATGAAAAACACAACCTATTTAAAGGAAATTAACATGCCA
This sequence comes from Zanthoxylum bungeanum, assembly GCA_019454045.1. Classification (NCBI taxonomy): domain Eukaryota; kingdom Viridiplantae; phylum Streptophyta; class Magnoliopsida; order Sapindales; family Rutaceae; genus Zanthoxylum; species Zanthoxylum bungeanum. The sequence continues at coordinate 175,612 of SKCR01000098.1, forward strand.
ATTATATCTCATAAATAGGAGGCCTTTCACTAGTTGTAACCACCAAGTTAATTAAATTAACTATTATGGAACATCAAGAGGCTTGGAAAAAATTAAAGAGATATGCCAAAAATTGGCTGGGCCAGGCCCGCACAATTTGGTCAGGCATTCGTGTACGCAGGACACGCGGGTGCACACGAGCCAAGCTTGATTCAGATTTGATTTGCACCCCCCCCCCCCCCGCGCACGTAGAGAGAGCCTCTATCCTTATAACTTTTACCCATCTACCTATGAGCAATCATATATAAGCATAATTTTCCCTCTATAGCTTTCCCATATGGGACAAGCTCAATTCTCCTTATTTTCCAACACCATTGGGTGAACTTTGAGCAACAATTTCTCATTCACCCAAGCACCATTTTAAGCATATGAATATACCATTTCCAACTACTCACGGAGGAGTATCCGAATCATTCAATAACAATCACTAACACGAAGTGGATCATGCTTAAAATTGTGCATCAAAATGATTACTCATAAGCATTTTCCAACAGGCAATTGGTTCGTTACTACGACATCATCACCCACACTGTTTACATGGCCAATGCAAGTTCCAAAGGCAGACGCTTGAAGATTGTTTGACAAAAGAAGAAATGGAGAACTCACGGAAACTGTTCGACGAAATGCCGGAGAAGAATAAAATCCCAGATTTGGGTTTTTTATGGATCTTTTGTTATATAAGCTCTCAAGTTATTAAGTCATCGCCACATGTGGCGATTGTGGGGTTGTTGGGTGAATTGGTTAAATTTTCGGGTAGTGTTAAATAGTTTACGGGTTAAAATCCATGGAGTTTGGGGAAATTGAATCAGTGAGGAAATCTTGATCTTAATGAAAATTAACTGACTGGTGGGTACCATTAGGCATGGCAGTGAGACCCGGACCCGATCCGACCCCGGGATTAAAAAATCCGGACCCGGGTCTTAAAAATTTGGACCCTGGCGAATTCGGATCTGGAAAAAAAAAATTAAAATATAAAGAAAATACAAAATAATATGCATATATATATATAAAATATAATATAATATAATTAAAAAATATAAAAGAATTGAAATAAAACTAATAAAATGACAAAATCCAAATATAAATATATAATAATACAATTAAAAATTAAAAAAATAAAAAATAAAACGGGTATCCGGATCAAGACCGGGTAGACCCGAGTCTGGACCCAGGGTAACAAATTACTTCAGGATCTGGACCCGGGTCCGGATCCGGATTTTTCCATCCTAGGTACCATGGTGGGGAACCAGACTTTGGTGTTTTAGGTGGTTCTAAGTCATATTTTACCTATGAAAAGTTAATGGAAATAAAATGAATTTTCTAAGGAAAAATTTATTGGTGAGGGAGGCTTTGGATGTAATTATAAGGGGAGTCTACCAGATGGGAAAGTGGTGACTGTCAAGCAACTCCAGGCAAGTAATGGGTAAGGGGAGAGAGAATTCAGGGCTAAAGTCGAGATCATCAGTCGTGTTCATCATCGACTCTTGGTCTCATTGGTGGGATATTGAGTTTCTGAGAAAAATAAATTGTTCATCTATGAATTTGTTCCAAATAACAACTTGGAGCATCTTTTACATAGTAAAAGACGGCCAGTGCTGGAATGGACTAAAAAAGTCAAGATTGCTCTTGAAGCTGTCATGTGTTTGGCTTATTTGCGTGAAGATTGTTTTCCCAAAATTATTCATAAGGACATAAGTCAACAAATATTCTGTTGAATGAAGTTTTTGAAGCACGGGTTGCAGACATTGGACTTGCCAAACTGAATGACACTACTCGGACACATGTATCAACTAGAGTCTTGGGACATTTGGGTATTTGGCACCAGCGTATGCATCAAGTGAAAAATTGAGTAATAGATCATATGTTTTCTCATTCGGAGTAGTGCTTATGGAATTGGTTACCGGTAAGCCTCCAAGTGATCCAGAATTTGGGGAGAGAGACTTGGTAAAATGGGTCTGCACCAATTTTGACTAGAAAGGTATGAATACAATTGTTCTGTTGGGTGGGTAATTAAGTAGGGAGATTGGTTCATTAATTTTGGTTGGAGCAACAGGTTGTGTGCTTATTGGTTAACATCCTTTCCGGATTGTAGTATAGGTCTTTGATCATTTTATGATCTTGAGGACAAAATCCTTTTGATGGGGAAGACAATATTACACATCAAGAGTTAGTTATCAAGAGTTAGTTAGTTAGTTGCAATTAATTAGGAAAGATTAAATAAAGTTAGTGAGTGGTTAGTTATTCTTGTAAAACTATCACTTGGTTATAAAACTTATACTAAGAAGCTATTATGAAATAATAATCATTTTCAAAAAATTAGCTTTCAAAGGCTTTGTAGTGTTTGGTTAGCTTCCACTTGAATTATTAACTAACAATTGGAGATTTTTAGGTTTGTTTCGAATTAAACCTATCACAGTTAGTTTAAAAAGTTATGTAGCATAGATGCCCTATAAAAAAGTGCAACCGTTAATCTGGTTTATACCCTTCCAATGATAATTTTTCATGTCCTACAAATAGAATCCATGGACAATAATTTCAAGATTGATGATCAAGTGAGTAAAGATGTCAATGCACTTATAATATTCCTCTTTCCTAAAAACATAAAGGTTTACAAAAGATAAAAGACATCAATTTTTTTCTCCATTATTTTAAAAGAGTAATTAGAGAGTTTATCCATATTGTAAGTATGAAGGGAATGATTCTCATTCACTCTATACGAATGTGGAAGCGGATTACAATAAGTTTTTTAAAAAAATTAGTCTCTTTTTTCTTTGTGAACTCCACTTGATCTTCATTTTATGACTCTTCACCAAGAAAGACTTGTGTGGACGTGTATGGATGCGCTTGTTCTTAAAAAGATTTGAATAAGAACACAATCAAAACTCGTTTAATTATATTCTGTTGATTTTTTCCTCTATATAAAACTAAAAATTAAAACTTTATGTTTCTTCCAATTTGCATGAATGGTTTTTTTTTATTCTGTTATACGTGAAATGAGGCACTGGGATTATTGTATAAACCACTCAGGATTGAGATTAACATACATATGATCATCATTTAGAAAGATATGAATTTCTTTATCTGATGGATCTTCTAAAGAAATTCATCTCTCTTAGGGTCCACAAGCCACCTCCATTTACACGTCGTTACATGAATAATTTAGGATTTCATCATCATATCAAATACTAAAGGGATTACAACTATAGATAAACCATAAACAAAGTACCCCACTTTATTTACTCTTTAGGGACTATTTAAGATTACTGTCCTCAAACTCAAATTCTGTTTGGATATATGCCCTAGAGCTTCATGTAATTTTGTACACGAAACTATTTGTTTGAAATTTAAGATGCATTATTCATTTATTAATTGTTTTGATTTAATTTGCATATTATAAATAGTCTAGTTTATGATGCATTATTCATATTATAAATAGTCTAGTATATGCCCTAGAGCTTCATGTAATTTTGTACACGAAACTATTTGTTTGAAATTTAAGATGCATTATTCATTTATTAATTGTTTTGATTTAATTTGCATATTATAAATAGTCTAGTTTACCCTTAATTACTTAAATACCTTCAGTCTTAGTGTATGAGTGTCATATAAAAGATGATTTAAGTCAGAAATTAGTAATCTAAAATAGGTCATGGAGAGAAAACAAAGCAGGTACTTTGTTTGCGGTTTATCAATAGCAACGGTCCATTCTATAAATGTATGGCTACTTTAATCCGGGATCATCCATGTGGTGACATGAGAATGTAGGCACCTTATATAATGTGATCATATAAGACTGGACCCAAATAGAAATGATTTTTTTATAATATTCGTTAAATAAAGAAATTCATTTCAATCTACGAGATGGTCATATATGAATTGATCTGAATCCTAAGTGTACTATGAACTCTTGCATGACAGACTATGTCCTTTAATTTACAAATGTGAGGTTGGTGTAGAAATTCCGACCAATTACTACGTACTTTAGGGACATGATTTGGTGTGTAGCTGTGAATATTTTACATAGATATGGAGCTCACTCATTCTTGCGAGAAGTAGACGAGAATCTTCTTTAAGGATTGATTCAGTAATTAGATGATTAGAGCGTTCAAGTCTTTCCATTGCAAATAGAAAGATAAATATTCATAATAGTCTCAATGGTAGATAAGGTAAAAATAATTAGAGAGGTATAGCAAATATTTTGACCCAGCTTTAATTATGAGATACTCGTGAAGGGTCAATCCGTATGTAATGACTATATCGATGGACACCGACGTAGTTCGATTTATATAATATATCAATGGCAACGAGAGTGCATCTTTAGGTTTTTAGTGGAACAACCTAAATTTAAAAATTCAGAATATTTAATTAGAGAGCTTAACTAATATTCCGGGATTATTTGGGCTCGGAACTGTAGGTTCATTTGGTCCCTGTGCTAGCTCGATATATTGTAGCAAATTAAATATATTTGAAAAGTCCAATTATAAAATCACATATATTATGATTATTAATATGATTAATAATACATTTGTCACACAAAAAAATATATTATTTTTAATATATAGTTTTTATAATAAGTGATCATATGATAATTATTTATTTTAAATTTAAATATTAAATTATATTGTATAATTTAATGAAGATTTTGAATCAATGGATTCGAAATATATATTTTGGAAACTCTTGATTTGGAATTGGAAGTTGCAATATTATATTTGGCAATTTGTTAATGTCTTATTTAAGAGATTAATTGATTTTTAGTAGTTACCAAAAGGCCAACTTGGCTGAAAATTACAAGGGAATAGGAGGGTTTTATTTTGTGATTTTGATTACAAAATATTAATGAGAAAACCCTTAATATAAATAGGAAAAGTTAGTTTTCCTTTTAACCTAATTTTCATATTCTCTCAACCCTAGCCACCCTATTCATTTAGTGTTATCTCAAGAGTTGAAGAACAAAAACAAAAAGAAAAAAAAATTAAGTGACATAACATTGATCCTAAATAGTTTAGAGATCACTTGGTGTGTCAAGTCCACTCTTGCTTTTGCTGATACAAATCGTAGCACGGAAGACCATTTGGATTGTGAAAAGAACTCTTCCATTTCTTTTCTTTATTGCTCATGGTAGTGAGCAAACATTTTTCTTACCTTTATTTATGTTAGTTTTTCTCCTTTTGTGTGTAGAAAATTTGGGAACACAAATGGGTGTCTTGTGGACCATTTGGGGTTGTTTTGGAGTGATTAAATTGTCCAAAACAGTGGCAGAAAAATCAGTACAAAACAATTAGAAAAATAGTGAGCAGTGTGTGCATGTAAGGAGGGATGGTAAGCAAAATAATCCAGTTTTTGGGCTGTTGTTCGGGGACTTTTCTTTGTTAAAATCATCAAAAACATCGCAAAATAGAAGCATATTGGACTGTTAAGCCATAAGATAGGGAGAGCAGAAAAAATTTTCAAGGTCGATCTCGATGCCTAACACGCTTCCGCCGCCCGGGAAATTATTTCCTACAATTGGTATCAGGAGCGATGTTGAAAATTACTCTTAACATTTCTTATTTTTATGATAAAGTTTCGATTTTTTTTAATTAGTTATATGTGATATAAATAATTTTACATGTTGTGATTAAGTAGACACATTTATATATTTTTTTATTCATGTGATGAATATATTGCATTGGTCATAATTTTTTTCACCTCTTATTTTTATGAATTAGTAAATAATATTTTAAGTGTTAAAATTGAATATGTCACTAATTTTACACTAGTGTAAAGTTGAGTTATGTTTTAGCCGTGTATAAACTTGTAGACACTAGTGGATTAAAATATTAGATATTTTAAGTAGAAATCTTAATTTTAAAATACTAAGTGGGAGATGGATATACGACAATATATCTTGTGATCTCTGCTGTTAGTCCAAAAATATGAGATTAAGAAGGCGCCTCGATACGGCTTTGTTTTCGTCCCCCTACTGATGGTATCCATTTTGGGTCAATATCAAGTTTGTAATCCATTAGGATAGGAACTCTTGATGTATCTGGTAAACTGACCTATCCTACTGCAGCACTTCACTAGTTATGTCCAAAGGTTCTGATACAATGGGTTACACTCACAAAGGAATGATTAAATCCTTGATTAAATGAAACAGTGGTTGGTTAATATAGGAATAAGAGTTATTCCCGTATATATTAATTAATTGAGATTGTCTCAATCTATCATGCAAATATGAAAATATTTGACCTAACCTACGACGACACTTATTTGTGGAATGCTAGATTTTCGTGGCATGGTAATCATTTTAGGTTTTCGATTCATTATAATAGTACATGCATCGTGTTTAATTTTATGTCAAAATATTTTTGATGATTTTAATATGCGATGAATGAATATTAAAATGCATGTTTGTTTTATTTTCGTCCATGGTTTCTCCAATCATATCAATTCTCTCTAATGACAAATTAACAATAGAAAACTATGTTAAACGGAAAAGTAACATGAACGCCATCTTGGTCTGTGAAGACCTTAAGTTTGTCCTGACTGAGAAATGTCTTCCCGAGCCAGCAAGAAATTCTAGCCAAGCTGTGTGCGATGGCTACCAAAAGTGGATCGCGGCCAATGAGAAAGCTCGTTGCTATTTGCTCGTAAGGATGTATGAGGGTCTTCCTGCAATACATGAGCCTATGGCTACAACATCTATATAAAAAATGCTAATAAACGAGCCCCAAGGAACCAACCCTTGAAACTGAGTCCTCGACCCCTTTATATAGGCCCCCGAATCTTCTGTTACACCCCTAAATTTACCATTACTCCAACCTGTGATGTCAGCCACGTCCTCTTGTCATTATTGCCCACTATTACATGTTCCCTTCATATGGACTCCTGAATCTTTTAATGCACCAATTAATTTATTATTACACCAACTCGTGACGTCAGCCACGCCCTTTTTTCATTATTACCCACTATTACACGTTCTTCTCACGTGACAGCCTGCAATTCAACCACTCTCATGCTGTTCGGAGTGCCAGGAGATAATCATCTGCTCTACTCCCATCACATCAGCCTTCTGGAGGCTCAAACGCTCATGTAGGGCTTACGTCATCCAGACATAAGCACAAGATACGGCAATCCCGACCTAAGTCATCGGTCGGCATGCCGACGTGATAGTTACCGAATCCTCTTCCTTTCTTCTTTACCAGGTCGGGTCGGGAGAGGTTTCCTCACTTCCCCCACTTTCTCTTTCCAATTCTTGAACATTCTTGATGAGTGTTCGAAGGCTTATTATTTGATTTGGTCGGCCGTCACATGTGCAAATACTACGGAGTCTGATCTTTCTCACCAGGTCGGGGACCTCTGCGCCTCGAGTTGGGGCCGTTCTGCCTGACTTCTCACCCTCAAAAGGACTTAGGGCCCCAACTTGGTAAGTGAAAAAAAAAACCCTTTTATACCCTTTTCCATATTTCAAAGTTTATCAGGTCTGAAAATAAACATCAACACATAGTGTAATTAATAATGTAAGATTGTTTAATACTCCTCCGTATTATGTCTCCACCACCAAGAATGAATATTAATTTAGATGCAGATTTCCTAGAATCTATATCTGATTAAAAATCGGAATCAATATACTTTTTAGGATCGAATCGTATGCAAACTGCACAATCATATAGTTTCTCATTTTACGGATGTACTTCAAAATAACCTTTACAGCCACCCAATAATCCATTCCAAAATGTCGCCTTTAACAAGCAAATTATTAACAGCCCATGTGAGATTTCTGATACAAAACACTTTCCGAAATGAAAATGCTTTGTGATCTTTAAACATAATTGAAGGACAAGTAAAACGAGAAAGAATAAATAAGAGAAACGTGATTACATGAATGAACCACCAAAATACTTACATATACACTTAAATTAATTGAATCTCATAAAAATTTAATATTGAAATCCCTAGATCATGGAGATTCGAATTTTAGACACATGAATTTCATGCTTGAAGTTTTCAAAATGGATTAAAAAAAAGGAAAAGAAGACTTGCAAGTTTGAATCATCACCAAAATTGCAAGGAAATCTACACATTCTTCTTCATGAAGGGCCATACGTGCGTGTTATAAGAAGGAAAAAAGAGGCTGAGTCGTTTTCTTTCGTGGCGTGAATAAAAAAAAAATGGAGAAGGAAGAAGGAAGAAGAAGAAAAAACGTGGACCACAAAACGTGTTGTTATTTTATTACATAAACTAATAATTTAAATTCATCACATGGTAAAAAAAACAAGGGCAAATTCGTAATTATTCAGAACTAATGAAAAACACATATATTGACTTGATTTGGTTCCGAATTTGGTAAAATGGTCAACATCAAAGTTGTAGATTATTCTCTAAGCTATTTTATGGTACTACGATCACTGAAATTGTACATCGGTATCTCAATTTATGACCAAAATATTAAGGATTATCCAATACATGACAAAAATTAATCGCGTACCGGAACTACATATAATTCGTCGAGTTTTTGAAAAATAATTTCATGAATACTAATGCACTTATACATGATTTTACGATACTTAATACATATAACATGCCAAAAAGAATTATCGGGTTACACCGGAATGACCAGGGTGTTACAAATGGTTTCATGGTTAGTTTTTTCGGATTCTCCCATATTGAAGTTAGAGTGTCCAGAGAGTCTGCCATTTGGTATTCTTCCCTAGGAAGGCGCTGGAATGTATACCTCGGGGATGATCTGTATCAAAGTCTTGAGGTGGAATAAATATGACCTCAACCTTTCTTCTTTTGTGGTGATCCTTTTTGCTTTGTCTCCCCGAGATGCCACGCGTCCTGCTCTCATGGTTTACACGCCAAAACCACGGATAATTGTATCCTAACTAAACAATTGCCTTAATCTAATCCTTCCATTTGAATTCAATAGTCGAGATCTACAACACACGTGGCGTTGACTCTGACCACTCGCCTCAATCAAACGGTCGAGATCAGCCCGATCAGCCTATGTAAAGGGCGTTTCACTACAGACCCTTTTTTTTCTCACTTCGTCTTCTCAAAAGAACCCGAAAAACTTCTATGTTTTCTACAACATCGAGCTTTCAACATCTTCACGAGTTTCTCAGCATCTTCTTCAATCTAATTAAGTAAGTCCCCTACTAGTTCATTCTCTCATTGTTTATGCTTTTACTTTCAATAATGGTGATAGTTGGCATGTGTTAGATGCTTGTGTTTTGTTGCTTGTTCTTGGGGTTTTTGTAATAATGGAAGCAAGAGGGGTGAGTCTACTTGTGTGGATGCATTTTTGTTATTTGTATATGTGTGGGTATTGTGGGACACAGGAACTGGACGACGCATGCTGTCCTGGGCTCGCGACCCGGTTGGGAGTACGGAGTAGCCACGGGGGACTAAACCGGAGAATAATGGAGTCGCCACCCGGTATGAACCGGGAAAATGAGATTTAAGGCCGCACTCACCCCTCGCAAGGGAAGACCTCAAACCATTGGGTTCGGAATGGTCCCTTACTTATGCCACTTGTAATGAAAGGATTTATGTAATAATTTAATTAGGCTTAAGTAGCACTTATTTCCAAGAGTATCATGCTTCTAAATTCACATGTACAAAATAAAAATTACACCTAAGTTTACATATATTTCACATATAAGATTGCATGCTTGAAAGTACATCAAAGGAGCGACAAACATACAACTTCACTAGCATATTATATTCAAGAAAACACAATCACGCATACTAACCACACGAGCACACATGTGAGCACCTTCTCAAGTGGTACGTGGAATTGTATCCCAAGTATAGACCGTACTACCGTCCATTCGGAATCGGCTACGGAATTTATGTCTGGGTTTCCATCCGATATACCACAAGAAATAATACTCAAATGTTATCACGACATAGGCATATGAATTGTAATACATTAAACACATTGTATTCATACATGTGGGGATAGCTACTAGGAAAACTATGTATGAGATCTGATGAAAAGAACTCAGTTCAGTGGGTGCGTGTTCGCGTAGCGTTTGAAAACGTGTTCGAACGGTAAACAGAAGGTTCGCATTCGTATAGTGTTCGAGAACGCGTTCGAACGGAACCAGACCTGATGCAAGATAAGATTAAGAAAGTGCGTGTGCGTTCGCGTAGCGTTCGAGAATGCGTTCGAACGGTAAACAGAAGGTTCGCGTTCGTATAACGTTCGAGAACGCGTTCGAACGGAACCAGACCTGATGCATGATGGGACTAAGGAAATGCGTGTGCGTTCACGTAGCGTTCGAGAACGTATTCGAACGGTAAACAGAAGGTTCGTGTTCGTATAGCGTTCGAGAACGCGTTCGAACAGAACCAGACCTGATGCATGCAACACAAAGAATAAATACAACAATGTCAAGCTCATTATGTCTGATCAAACGTATCTTACATTCAACCCGAACATACATCAACCGGCGCGGCAAAGCATCGTGGTAATGGGCTTTAACCACTCCCCATAGGGGATCTTTCATTCCACTTACTAAGCCCATGCGCTCGATTGAATCATACATACAAAGAATTAAAAGCAATAATATCAAACGTAGTATGCCCGATTGAACGTATCTTGCATTCAACCGAATACACATTAACCGGCGCGGTGAAGCATCGTGGTAAAGGGCTTTAACCCCTCCCCATAGGGGATCTTTCATTCCACTTACTAAGCCCATGCGCTCGATTGAATCATGCATACAAAGAATTAAAAGCAATAATATCAAACGTAGTATGCCCGATTGAACGTATCTTGCATTCAACCGAACACACATCAACCGGCACGGCGAAACATCGTGGTAAATGGCTTTAACCCCTCCCCATAGGGGATCTTTCATTCCACTTACTAAGCCCATGCGCTCGATTGAATCATACTTAAATAAGCAACATGCAGAATTCAAGTAACGAAAAATAAATAAATAAATCAAAGCAACATGAAACAAAAGAAGGTGCCGTTTACTCAAGCGGTACATGGAGTTGTATCACAAGTAGAGACCGCACTACCGTCCATTCGGATTCGGCTACAGAATTTACGTCTGGGTTTCCATCCTATATACCACAAAAGACGACACTCTTTCATTCATCCAATACCCACAACACGCATCATGCACACACAAGATTCAACAAATAATTAAAATACAGTCAAAATAAATAACAAAAATCGAATAAAGATGAGTGTGGAAAGTACCCTCAGGTCTAACCTTTTAAGTCGTCTTCGGACTTGCGTTTCACGGAGATCGGAAGGGGTCAAAGCTCCTTATTCTTTTGGTTCACTGGTTCAGCGTCTCAGCTCACTGTTTTGCTGCTTTGCTCGCCGTCTGGTCTCCGTTTTGCTGCTGTTTCTTCTGTATTTTCTGCTCACTGTTCATGTCACTGTCTTAACGTTTCAACGAACTGTTTCGAGTGTTTTTTTTCGTGGTTTTTTAGTGTAGTTTTGTGTGGTTATTTCAAGGGTTATAAGTACAGTTTATGTTACTGTTTTAAGGGATTTTACGAACTGTTTTGGGAGTGGTTGGGGCTGCTATCCAGGCGTGTTTCAAGGGCTGTTTGGGGTGTGTTTGGGCTGCTGTTTGGAGGTATATTTTCGGTGATGGAGGGCTGCTGTATGGGGGAGATTTTCAGTGATGGGTAGAGGTTTAAGGGGGTGCTGTTTTCGGTTATGGAGTGGAGGAGATGAAGGGAATTGTTTATGTTCTTCTTGTTGCTATTGCCATGAGTGGCTAAGGCTCTTTGTGTTGTGATTTTTGTGTGAGTTATCTATATGAGCTAGGGGAATCATGTCTTGGTTAGGGGTTGTTTATATAGAGAATGGCTAGGGCTTCACCTTGTCTCATAAGGAAGGGATTTGATTTTGTGTTGAGCAAGGAAAGGATTAGATTGAGGGGGGACAAATTTGGTTTGGATTAGGAAGTCAATATCTTTAATTTGTTATAATTGATTTTAATTAGGCATGACATCTTTTTAATTTAGTATGTGATTTTGTTTAGTTAGGAAGGAATCTTGTGTAATTGGTGGGTGAATATCCTAATTAAGGAATTAAAATATTTGATTGATTTTAATGTTTATTTTAATTTGGTAAGTGATTTTTAGATTTGTTTTGATTTCACCATGTGTTAAATATGTGTTTTAAGTGGGCTTGGGCGTGTAGGCCAAGGCTTGGGCGAATTGGGCTTAATGTGAGGCTAGCAGTAAAACCAGAACTACCGACACCGTTCGAACGCTTACTCGAATGCGGCACGAACTCCCGCAATCTGTTTGGCGTTCGAACGTATACACGAACGCAGAACGAACGAAAACAGTGAACCTTGTTTATTCTGAATTCCCCCTTCCGATGTCCGCTTCCCGTGACCTCCGTGACTTAAAAGGTAGTGTCTCCAAATGAGAGTCATCATAGGGACTTATATGCAAAAATGCAGTGCCTACAGTCACCCCCACTTTGATGAGACTTGTGTAATGTGTAACAGTGACAATCCTATCAAAGTTATGCAATGCATTTTCACTTACGTGGCTCGCCAGCTGCCACTTGACTTACCATGTGTTGAGTTGAGTTGATTTGGTGGTGAGGTGCTGCGACCCCTGGTTCATTCCTGAACCGTGCTCCATTTTTAGAGCGCCTTTTTCGGCATCTTTTGTGTGTGTGCTCCATTTTAGAGCGCCATTTCCGGCATTTGCTGTGTGTGTTCCATTTTGGAACACCATTTTCGGCCTTTGCTGTGGGTGCTCCATTTTTAGAGTGCCATTTTCGGCGTTTGTTGTGTGTGCTCCATTTTGGAGCGCCATTTTCGGCATCTGTTGTGAGTGCTCCATTTTGGAGTGCCATTTTCGGCGTCTGCTATGTGTGCTCCATTTTGGGGCGCCATTTTCGGCATTTGTTGTGGTAGCGGTCCATTTCCGAACCGTGCTGTGCGAGAATGTGGCTCATTTTTGAACCGTTATTTGATGAGATGGTCTTTGCCGCTACAAACCTGCGAACACAAAACAAACATTGCATGTATGCATGTATATGTATCATATTCCGATGGGTTAGGCCTTCCTTGGTCCATTTCCGAACCGTGCTCCATTTTCAGAGTGTCATTTTCAGCGAGATGAGATTATGGTCCATTTCGAACCGTGCTCCATTTTCGGAGTGCCCTTTTCGGCGAGATGCGATAATGGTCCATTTCCGAACCGTGCTCCATTTTCGGAGTGCCATTTTCGGCGAGATCTGATAATGGTCCATTTCCGAACCGTTGCTCCATTTTTAGAGTGCCATTTCCGGTAAGTGATGAGATGATGGTCAATTTCTGAACCGTTGCTGATAATGATGTGGGCCTTGCCCCCCAAAGTACTATACCCGGCAGAACTAATACTGAACCAATGTGGGTCTCGCCCCCAGAATGCCATACCCGGCAGAACCGATACTGATTCTGATGTGGGCCTCGGCCCTGGGACTCATCCCCAAAACTGAAACTGATGTGGGCCTCAGCCCCTAAACTGATGCTGATACTGATGTGGGCCTCGCCCCCAAGCTGATATTGATGTGGGCCTCGGCCCTAAACTGATATTGATGTGGGCCTCGGCCCTAAACTGATATTGATGTGGGCCTCAGCCCTAAACTGATATTGTTGTGGGCCTCGACCCTAAACTGATATTGATGTGGGCCTCAGCCCTAAACTGATATTGATGTGGGCCTCGGCCCTGGACTCATCCTCAAACTGTAACTAATGTGGGCCTCGGCCCTGGGACTCATCCCCAAACTGATGCTGATGTGGGCTTAAGCCCCCAAATTGATGCTGATGATGTGGGCCTCGCCCCCAAGCTGATACTGATTCATTTCTGAAACTGACTGTACTGTTGTTGCTTCCGAAGATTCCCCGTGTTCTAAACATCACTGAATTTCATAGTACCAGGGTTGAATGCTTTTCTCAAATATACTCATGTTGCAGGTTGGAGGGAGAGACTCGGGCATGTAAACGAAATGAACGTCTTTATTATCATTTAAGAAATGGTTCGAACAGGTAGACCAAGTCAATGTCTATATTAAAAATGCAGGATCAAATAAACTAGGAGGAACAACTTCATCATTCGCAGCATTGCCTTCTTTCTTGACCTACGGTTCTTCACTATCATCCCCTATCTCCATGTAAGAAGCTTGGTGGTTAAGGGTTTGGAGGACAAAAGTTTCGAGCAATCCAGAGTTGATCATGTAGGTGGGTGGTGGAACGGAGTGGTAATTTGGTAGGGGGTTCCAATATGTGTTGGGTTGTTCTTTCTCTGGGTCGGGTATTTTGTGAGCATCGATGAGGTTTTGGATTTCATGCCTAAGGCGGGTGCAGTTGTCAGTTTCGTGGCCTCTCCTTTGATGGAAGTGACAATACAGGCTTAGGTCAAGGTTGGGTGGTATAGGATCTGGAAGTGGTTTAGGCTCTAAGGGTTTTAGGAGTCATTGTCCCTTCAACTTCTCAAGCACCTTAGATAACGGCTTCCCAATGTTAGAGAAATACCAGTTCTTGATGGCAGCAACCTCGGCAGTAGCGGGTTTAGTCTCAGAATGCCCCCCAAAAGTTCTTCTATTCTGGCCATAAAACTTTCTGTTTTCAGCCTCTTCTTCCTCAATATCCATGACAGTCTCTCTCAACTGTCGGAAATCAGTAATCATGGAGGTCATCCTCCTCAGCTTACCATAAATGGAGGGCTTAGTACCCTTGATGATCATTTTGATCTGGTCTTTCTCAGAGGGCCGAGTTTGCATTTTCAGAAGCTGGCTTCTCCAGCGGTCTACATACTCCTTGAAGCTTTCTTCTGGCTTCTGCTTAGTGTTCTCCAAATCACGGAGTGACAAGTCAATCTCTAAGTCTGTAACATACTGCTTCAGAAAAGCATCAGCTAGTTCCCTCCAATCTTCTTTAACCTTATTCTCAAGGCTATGATACCAAACCACAGGTGCCTCCTCGAGTGACATCCCAAACATCTTTTGGACTTGGCACTGTGATAGGCCCATTGAACTCATGACTGAAACATATTGCTGCAGATGGACCCTCGGGTCTCCATTCCCATTAAACTTGGCCATGTCGGGCATTTTAAACTGAGCTGGCAGCTGTTCTCCGAAGGTCATTGCCTCATAATCTAACAACTCTTCATGTTTACCCCTCATTTTGCGGGTAACTGTTTCAACTTGATCCCGAAGCTTCTGAAATTCTGCCTGAGACCCAATCACTATGCCTGTTGCAAACTCTGCCATGTCATCATCAAAAGTGGGGATATCATCCCCCAACCCGCTCGGAGGCTCCTCACGCCTTATATTCTCAGAATTTCCCCTAGCACGGGGCACAACCATATTTGTCATGGCAGTAGTCAAGGCTTGCAACTGTTCAGTGACCTTGGGGAGACCATTTTCCAACTGATCCATACGGGATACCTCAATATCTGATTCACTCATGTCTGTTCCCAGTATTTTGGTGAGTCTTCCCTTTTCCCTAACCCAACGGGAATCCATGATGGCTTTCAGAACACAAGGGTTAACATGATGTATGTATGCATGGGGTGCATGAGATGCATGTAACATATATAACATACTAAATCAACTAAAATTTTCAAATAAATCGGCCCGTTATCATTTTAGAAGCTTCTGGGCTAACTGTCATAGGAGTGAACTCGTCCCAGTTTAAATGGCCCAACAATTTCACATCTCATGGCAAGGAGCCTACTAAATCCAAATGGTAATGTTCCGAACACAAGCACAAAGTAAGATAATGCAAACATAAAACAATGATTTCTATAAATGGCCCATCAACATTTCAGAAGCTTGGGCCTAATGGTCATAAGGTACGAACTCGCCCCAGTTTAAATGGCCCAGCAAGTTCGCATTTCTGATAATAGTCCAACTGCATCCAAATGGCGATGTTCCCAACACAAGCATAAAAGAAAGATAATGCAAACATAAAACAATAATTTCTACAGAATGGCCCATCAACATTTCAGAAGCTTTGGGCCCAATGGTCAAAAGGTACGAACTCGCCCCGGTTTAAATGGCCCAGCAAGTCCGCATTTCTGAAAATAGTCCAACTGCATCCAAATGAGGATGGTCCACAAGCACATACTCAAGGAAATAATTGTTACTTTAACCATACAACCCCGGTCTATGGGTGGATTCGCAAGAGTATAGACAAAGGCTCTCATCGGCAAAGGATGGCCCACAACTAGGTCTCCTCAATCAAGGGTTCGAGCAACCAAGTGAGCGCATTCTTTTTTATACACTAAGGTACGTGCCAATGAGCTTTGGTGTGTGACTGACTGTCAAATGGATTTCCCGTTGTAGATTCCCCAGAGGGAAGGTGGAGCGAGGCTCACTTAAATACCCAAGCCTCTTAGGCTCTTATCGCTTGGTGTCAGGAATAAACAACGAGTCCTCCAAATTAGTCCATCACAATAGGCTACGAGTAGATGACCATATAGGTGCCTTCACAGCTTTTCCTTCTAGAAAGGTAGTGAATGAAGGAAGGCACCAAACCATTACCTAGCCTTAAAATGCCTTTGATTAAACCCTCATTTTATCCACTATAGACACGGTCAATTAAAACATAAATCCAAACATTACAAGACAATATTTCGGGGCCGATTCTCTATCCCCAGTGGAGTCGCCAGACTGTGGGACACAGGAACTGGACGACGTAGGCTGTCCCGGGCTCTCGGCCCGGTCGGGAGTACGGAGTATCCACGGGGGACTAAACCGGAGAATAATGGAGTCGCCACCCGGTATGAACCGGGAAAATGAGATTTAAGGCCGCACTCACCCCTCGCAAAGGAAGACCTCAAACCGTTGGGTTCGGAATGGTCCCTTACTTATGCCACTTGTAATGAAAGGATTTATGTAATAATTTAATCAGGCTTAAGTAGCACTTATTTCCAAGAGTATCATGCTTCTAAATTCACATGTACAAAATAAAAATTACACCTAAGTTTACATATATTTCACATCTAAGATTGCATGCTTGAAAGTACATCAAAGAAGCGACAAACATACAACTTCACTGGCATATTATATTCAAGAAAACACAAGCACACATACTAACCACATGAGCACACATGTGAGCACCTTCTCAAGTGGTACGTGGAATTGTATCCCAAGTACAGACCGTACTACCGTCCATTCGAAATCGGCTACGGAATTTATGTCTGGGTTTCCATCCGATATACCACAAGAAATAATACTCAAATGTTATCACGACATAGGCATATGAATTGTAATACATTAAACACATTGTATTCATACATGTGGGGATAGCTACTAGGAAAACTATGTATGAGATCTGATGAAAAGAACTCAGTTCAGTGGGTGCGTGTTCGCGTAGCGTTTGAAAACTCGTTCGAACGGTAAACAGAAGGTTCGCATTCGTTAGCGTTCGAGAACGCGTTCGAACGGAACCAGACCTAATGCATGATAAGATTAAGAAAGTGCGTGTGCGTTCGCGTAGCGTTCAAGAACGTGTTCGAACGGTAAATAGAAGGTTCACGTTCGTATAGCGTTCGAGAACGCATTCGAACGGAACCAGACCTAATGCATGATGGGACTAAGGAAATGCGTGTGCGTTCACGTAGAGTTCGAGAACGCGTTCGAACGGTAAACATAAGGTTCGCGTTCGTATAGCGTTCGAGAACGCGTTCGAACGCGGAACCAGACCTGATGTATGCAACACAAAGAATAAAGACAACAATGTCAAGCTCAGTATGTCTGATCAAACGTATCTAACATTCAACCGAACACACATCAACCTGCGCGGCAAAGCATCGTGGTAAAGGGCTTTAACCCCTCCCCATATGGGATCTTTCATTCCACTTACTAAGCCCATGCGCTCGATTGAATCATACATACAAAGAATTAAAAGCAATAATATCAAACGTAGTATGCCCGATTGAACGTATCTTGCATTCAACCGAACACACATTAACCGGCGCGTCGAAGCATCGTGGTAAAG
Organism: Zanthoxylum bungeanum; assembly: GCA_019454045.1. Classification (NCBI taxonomy): domain Eukaryota; kingdom Viridiplantae; phylum Streptophyta; class Magnoliopsida; order Sapindales; family Rutaceae; genus Zanthoxylum; species Zanthoxylum bungeanum. The sequence goes on from SKCR01000098.1 coordinate 193,623, forward strand.
GGCTTTAACCCCTCCCATAGGGGATCTTTAATTCCACTTACTAAGCCCATGCGCTCGATTGAATCATGCATACAAAGAATTAAAAGCAATAATATCAAACGTGGTATGCCCGATTGAACGTATCTTGCATTCAACCGAACACACATCAACCGTCACGGCGAAGCATCGTGGTAAAGGGCTTTAACCCCTCCCCATAGGGGATCTTTCATTCCACTTACTAAGCCCATGCGCTTGATTGAATCATACATAAATAAGAAACATGCATAATTCAAGTAACGAAAAATAAATAAATAAATCAAAGCAACATGAAACAAAAGAATGTGCGGTTTACTCAAGCGGTACGTGGAGTTTTATCCCAAGTACAGACCGCACTACCGTCCATTCGGATTCGGCTACGGAATTTACGTCTGGGTTTCCATCCTATATACCACAAGAGACGACACTCGTTCATTCATCCAATACCCACAACACGCATCATGCACACACAAGATTCAACAAATAATTAAAATATAGTCAAAAGAAATAACAAAAATCGAATAAAGATGAGTGTGGAAAGTACCCTCAGGTCTAACCTTTTAAGGGGTCTTCGGACTTGCGTTTCGCGGAGATTGGAAGGGGTCAAAGCTCCTTATTCTTCCGGTTCACTGGTTCAGCGTCTTAGCTCACTGTTTTACTGCTTTGCTCACCGTCTGGTCTCCGTTTTGCTGCTGTTTCTTCTATATTTTCTGCTCCCTGTTCAGGTCACTGTCTTAACGTTTCAACGAACTATTTCGAGTCTTTTTTTTCGTGGTTTTTTAGTGTAGTTTTGTGTGGTTATTTCAAGGGTTATAAGTGCAGTTTATGTTACTGTTTTAAGGGATTTTAGGGACTGTTTTGGGAGTGGTTGGGGCTGCTGTCCAGGCGTGTTTCAAGGGCTGTTTGGGGTGTGTTTGGGCTGCTGTTTGGAGGTATATTTTCGGTGATGGAGGGCTGCTGTATGGGGGAGATTTTCAGTGATGGGTAGAGGTTTAGGGGGGTGCTGTTTTCGGTTATGGAGTGGAGGAGATGAAGGGAATTGTTTATGTTCTTCTTGTTGCTATTGCCATGAGTGGCTAAGGCTCTTTGTGTTGTGATTTTTGTGTGAGTTATCTGTATGAGCTAGGGGAATCATGTCTTGGTTAGGGGTTGTTTATATAGAGAATGGCTGGGGCTTCACCTTGTCTCACAAGGAAGGGATTTGATTTTGTGTTGAGCAAGGAAAGGATTAGATTGAGGGGGGACAAATTTGGTTTGGATTAGGAAGTCAATATCTTTAATTTGTTATAATTGATTTTAATTAGGGATGACATCTTTTTATTTAGTATGTGATTTTGTTTAGTTAGGAAGGAATCTTGTGTAATTGGTGGGTGAATATCCTAATTAAGGAATTAAAATATTTGATTGATTTTAATGTTTATTTTAATTTGGTATGTGATTTTTAGATTTGTTTTGATTTCACCATGTGTTAAATATGTGTTTTAAGTGGCTTGGGCGTGTGGGCCAAGGCTTGGGCGAATTGGGCTTAATGTGAGGCTAGCAGCAAAACCAGAACTACCGACACTGTTCGAACGCTTACTCGAATGCGGCACGAACTCCCGCAATCTGTTTGGCATTCGAACGTATACACGAACGCAGAACGAACGAAAACAGTGAACCTTGTTTATTCTGAATTCCCCCTTTCCGATGTCCGCTTCCCGTGACCTCCGTGACTTAAAAGGTAGTGTCTCCAAATGAGACTCATCATAGGGACTTATATGCAAAAATGCAGTGCCTACAGGTATGCTTTTTATGGGTTCTAGGAGTAAGAAGTATATGTTTTTGGGTTTTTTGAATGTGTTTGTTTTGGTTGTGTTTTGAAGATTTACTTTTTTCCCATTGCTAGGGCTCTTATAGCCTTTTCAGGGATGGTGATGAAAACCCTAGTTTTAGCATGCTTTACTAACGTTGAGATTTTGAACTAACCTTCAACCTCGGGTCATGCCTTAATAGGAATGTCAGACTCCGAGATCTTCTCCCTTACTCCCCTCGAACCCATGTTTGCTGCCCCACCCAATCACATGATTATACACAGCTCGAGCTTTGAAAGTCCCGATGATTATGACACAACTCCAACCAATTCTGAATAGGAGGACCAGTCTTATCATAAAAGGATCCCCCAGCCCAAGACAAGCCACACCTGATTAGAATTTTAGAATCTTGACATGACGGGGCTTCTACGATTACCGTGGCCAAGCTGGAGAAATTGAGGGAAACATTCAACATTCCCAAGGACATCAGGCTATTTGTCCCAAGGGAATGGAGCCAAGCGATCCGCCCTGGGGATGATGTCGTGGCATTATGTACGACCTTTTTTGTTATCAGACTGCATCTGCCCATTCAAAATTACTTCGCGAAGATGCTATTTGACATGCACATAGTCCCGTGCCAGCTGAACCTAAACGGGTGGAGGGTATTAGCCGACATGCATGTAATCTGGAGACAATCAGACTAGGAGAGTCGACATTCTCTGAATTGAAGCGGTTGTACTAGATAAATGCCAACTCAAAAGAGTACAATTGTTGGTATTACCTTTCTAGTCATGCCGAGGTCCCTCACTTCATCACCAACCTCCCAGCCACCAATAAAAACTTTAAGGACAAATGGTTTTTTGTTGTGGGCCGCTGGGGAAAGCACCAATAGGTCGATAGCGCACGTGTCACAGTCCCTAACATCTTTTCGGATGGAGGTAACGACCCGACCTATGTTTCCCTTCTGACTATCCTTAACAGTTCGCTAATCTGCGAGCCTTTTGCAGCTTACTGGGGAGATCTCCCAAAATTCCATCACGAGACCCGAACAAGGGTAAAAAAGGCACAAAGTTTTGGGGCCATTATAGGGACCTCGTCAACTCTTCTGCCTTTTCCAAATTGGGTCTCACTCGGGCATTCCACCACCTCAGCCCAGGAGGCAGGTTAGTTCTGACTGACCCACTAACCTTATGTTTGTTTTTTTGTTTTTTTTTTTTACTTTATGTTATTTTTGCCGATTTTCTTGTTCTAATCGTCTTCTTTTGCTTGCAAGAAAGTTTGTTTATAAAATTCATGCCCAGCTTGCTCGAGAGGTAGCACAGGCTTGTAGGGGGGATCCATCAGCACCCGCTCCTGAATTACAACTAATGTTCCACCATAAGCTAGGTGAAAATTAGCACACTCAGCTGGCCCTTCAGCTGAGACCTCAAGTGCCCCACAACCACCATAATTATGACCCATTTAGTCCAAACGTCAAGTGCTCCACTGCCTACTAAAATCACGAGTACTTCCCAACCAGTCCAAACTTCAATTGCTCCCTTCTGATAATCCAAAACATGCTTCCACCAGATTGGGAGCGAGGAGATCAAGGAGCCTGCAAAGAGGGCTCCAAGAAGAAAAACAGCGGGCCAAAAAGGAAAAGCCCCGACAGTCACTTCTCAAGTTATAGAGGATGTCCACTGTTGGGGATCAATAGCGTTTTCAAGGACGTGAGGGAAAAGATAGCCTACCTCATCCCGACCTTCAATTTTATAGTTGAGATGGTCAGCTTGGAGCAGGCCAAGGCGTACGAGGAAGTCTCACCTGAAGACATCATTAGCAGGACATGTCGTTTTCATGTAAAGGTAACAGGACTTATCCTTTATACACATACCTCTTTACTGTGATATACTGACCCTATCTTTTATGCTGCAGCTGGCCTATCTCTTGGCCACCTATAAAGATTTATTGACAAGCGCCCTTTCCGAGGGGGGTCAGGTTCAAAGACTTCAAAGTCGCTTGACTGAGATGGATCAAGAACTGGCAAAGCAATTGGAGGAGCCAAAGTAGAGAATCAGGCCTCAAATCAGATAACCGCGACCTCAAACAATCCGAGGAAGACACCTAAGTTAAGGTCTCCTCCCTCCACCGAGCCTCTGAGATCATGAAGAATGAAGGGAATGAGGCCAAGGCCGAGGCTTCCCAGAAGAAGGATGACCTCAAGCGTCAGCAATGGTGAGCTACCATAGTTGAAAGCAAACTTGGAGAAAAAACGGGCCAATTGGAGAAAACTCTGGATGATCTGAAGAAGATAGAAACCGAGCTGTCTAGCCGCTTATATACTAAAAAAAGAGGCCAAAATATAGGGGATGGAGGAATGTGTGGAGGTATTCAAGTTGCTCCGACCCGGCCAGGACTTGGAGATAATTAACAAGATTATAAGGGTGTGCAAGGGGGAGATCACACAATAATAGGCATTTGGCCATATTTTAGAAGACCCCAAGTCCACTCAAGATCTTGAGCCAATGTTCATGGTGCCTCCTACTCAAGAGGATCTCGACCCTTCCCCATCTGCTACCGTTTATGCCAAGGTGGCTCATAGCCCTTCAACATCTGATGTTCCAAGTGATGAGGCTTTTGGCCCTTCAACCTCATCTGCTGTTTCCGAATAAGCACATGCCCTTGCTCTTTGACTGTTCATTTTCCTTTCCTTTCTTCCTTTTTTTTTGTGTGGGTGATCGGTGGTAAACATACACGTAACGCAAACGCACGTATCGCTTAAGTAGTATAAAATATATCGATCCCATGAGAACTTAATACATATGCTATCAATTTATGAGGCTAATATCTACAAGTATCTAATTGATTTGATTGTTGGTTGGATGGTGATTTGTTTCTAAAATAATTAAATAAAATAGTACGAAAGTAAATTCTTAAAAGTAATCAATATTATGAATCTATCTAGGGTTGTGAATCCATCCAATATTCTTTTAAAGATGAAGTGATTATCTTATGTTTATGCAATATATCGGTTTATTAACCTGGAACACGAAAATATGCAAAAGCCTCTGTCGATGGTCAGATGACAACACCCAAAGTAACCCAATTAATCATATGTCTAAGATAACCAAGTTACCCGAATTCATTAAGTTCAAGTTCCAATTATGGCTACCCACGCCCGACAGGTATATGTCTATCCTGGAAGGAAATCTCTAAGGTAAATGTAAGGCTGAAACCTAAAATCCCTTCGTCAAGTTCATTTTAAGTTTACCAAATCAATCTTATTAGTGACCAATTAATAAGAAGCATTAAGATTAAGACTCAATAAATAAACCTGTATATTACTTAAGACATAAAATAACCAACTTATAAACCAATGATATTGGAATTCATCACAACCCTAAATAATGTATTTAGTTACGACACATATATAGGACTACTAAAGTCATAAATAAAGAAAACATCATGCAACTAATTGAAAACTAAAAAGGTAAAATTTACAACAATGAAATAAAATGATGGGGTTTGGGGATCCACTTTTATTATTTCAAATCTAGAAATCTCTCTTATTATGATATATAAATTTGCGTTATATTACCAACCGACCATACAGGCGGTATCCTGATTAAGTCAGATTTTTAATTAATTCCGACCGACCATAAAGGCGGTATCCAATTAAGTCAGGTTTAAAATTAATTTAATTAAGTCCAACCGACCATAAAGGCAGTATCCTATTAAGTCAAGTTTTAAGATAATTTATATATTATAAGAGAGATTAATGTAAATTATAATAATAAAAGCTTCACATTTACCCTAACAGAAAGAAGTTACCTACCCATGCTTTTAAATAAAACAAAGAAAGATTTATTACTTAAAATAAAATTTAAATATAAGAAAACTGAAATTAAATAAACAAGACACTCTCTTATTAGTATTCTAAGGAAATTCCCAATAAGAAAGTATGAATTTTCCTTATGAATTCAGCCTCAATTTATAGGCTCCAAAATCACCATACGTCGCGACGCAAAACGCATGTGCATCGCGACGCATGCTACAGTGCTGTACAAGTGTCGGCAGCTCAATAATTACTTTAATGTCGCGACGCGTTGAGTGTCGGTGTCGCGACACGGGGTGAAATGCTGATGTCATGATGACGCATGGGATGACATGTGTCAGCAGCTGAATTATTGATTGTGCATCGCGACGCGTGAATAGAAAATTTCCCATTTTGCTATTTTGATCCGAATTTCACCATTTTAGCCTCGATTTAATTCCAGTGAGTTTTAAAACTTTATTTATCTGTAAAATAACATAAAACACATAAAAATATTCACAATACCCGAGAAACTATACAAGATATTAAGTAAAAGGGACGGTAAATATTGATATATTTTTCATTTATCACACCCTCAAACCTAATATTTTGCTAGTACTCGAGAAAATCAACAAAATAAAATACAATAAATACTGAAATTAATCTAAGCCATTTCATAGGGATCACAGTTGCATTTAGCATATGCAACAAGCCTTTAAAACCCTAGGTGTCCCTAGTGGATGAGCTGTAGTCTCGTGAGGACTTACATCGATGGTACCCACAAACGTCAACCAAATGTACAATCAAACACACAAAATAAGTTAGTGACTAAAAAAGTGAAATTCTTATCCAAGTTATAGTTGTTTTCTTTCTTTCTTAATTACCAAATAAGTAAATTCTCTGATTATTTTTACCATTCTTTATATACATAACCAACAAGGTATTAATCAAATTATTGTACCCACAATATTTATAAGTGTAGTTGAAAATAGAGTAATATTTTTGCATAAATTTATATCAGAATTCACACCATTTTGGAAATGGATTTTTTTTGGCACATAACATCTTTAATCCATATAGCGAGTTTTGACCCAGTGACTCCCAAACCAATTGGCTTTATGGTACTAGGTGTTAAGACACCCCTACGGACTTAATTACTCAGATCTCAGATGTTAAAAGTTATATCGTTTGACGCGAGCAATCACTGCTTACTGAGGCAAGACGTCTGGTTAATAAGTAGAAACATTATTATTATTAACTCAGGCTTTTACCGTTTGACTCGAACAATCACTGCTTATTGAGGCAAGACGTCCAGTTACTAAGTAAAAGCATGGTTAATTATTTATATACATAATTTTTTATTTTTTTTTATTTTTTTATTCCATCGCTTTCAGATGCTTATTCCCATAAACTAGAGCACTGAATATTACAAACTTTTCACTTAAAACCCATGTCCGTATGTTACCATGCATGTTGATAATACATGTCAAATGAGCATATGAAGATCCAATTTAGTCAGTATTATGGAAAATTCACGAATTTAAATAATTCAAAAGGAAATAAACAAAAATTAACTTGTTACAAATTAGGTTAAGATACGTTTCAAGAGTGGAAATTCCTTACACAGCTATCTCAAACACCATTCCACTTGGTTAGTCAAGTTAAAAACATAAAAATCATTTTTTTATTTTATTTGTTTTTTTTTTTTTTTAATTTTTGAATTTTTCACTAAAAACCAAACATAAACAACACAACGAAAAATAAAAACAAGAGACTAGTCAACTATTCCCCTCCCTCAAACCTAATTGAAACATTGTCCCAATGTCTTAAAAAGAAGAGAAAAGTTTAGAAGACAGTATCTGGTTAGCGTGAAATTCTACATCTAAAAAGACAACTAAAGGTTAAGATCCAGATTTATCCGACGTTTCTTACCACGATCGTTATCGGACCAGTTTATCTTGGAAAGGATAGGGTCAATTTGTAGTTTTTTTTTTGAAAAGATAAATCATTAGATGTTTTGGCAGTGAAGATGATATCTTTTACGGGTTTTGAAAGGAACCCATTTCTCCGGGCATCTTCAAGAAACACAAAAAGAAAGTCAAAAAATCCATCAACATTAAACAATCCAATTGGTTTCTGGTGTATGTTCAAGTTCGCCCAAGAAAGCACTGTAAAAATTTCCTCTATCGTGCCCATGCCACCTGGCAAAGTAATAAAATCATCAGCATGGTTAATCATTTCAACAAGTTAGTCAGACATACCTGGCACGATGCATTCCTCTCCATTTGATTGTCCTATAAGATTCGCCTCTGCCAAAGGTTTTGGGATGATTCCCAAAACTTGACTACCTCATTCCTGTACGACCTTCTACCCGTTTGATTGTCTTATAAGATTCACCTCATCCAAAGATTGCCACCGCCATATACTAAGTGCATATTCCTCTCAGTTATGACTCTACCCAATTCTTATGTTGCCTCAGCGAATTCTGATTTAGATCCAGAACTAGTCCATAACACTAGTACCTGCCAAATGATAATTATTAACTGAATACTAAAATAAATCATGAAAGTAAAAAAGTCTGGATCTTGTCGGCAAAAATAAAAGAAAATAACAAAAAACAATCACAATTATTAGTTAAAGACAAAGAGATAATAATATTTACATAAAGTAACGGCTTGAATGACATCTATGTGTCTGAGACAAGCTTCCCATCTAATTTTCTTATAAATGGGACAGGGTCTTTAAAAGTCAGATTCCCTAGACTTAATTATTGTCTTTCTCTTTGAAATTGTGTATGTAAATTGTAAATTGCGTGATACACATATCCACTGGGATACATCTCAAGAGTCAATGATATGTCATCTAAAGACTTCTTACTTATACCATCCCTAATGAATTTCATTTTATCTTCGCGGTTATCATACACCATTCCTAAAGAACGACAATAAGTATTACATGTACAACGTGCACATTTATAGCAAACACCTAATCTTTTAACTCTTCTTTTCTTAGCATATGTGTTTTATCTTAAACCAGGTAGAAATGAAATAAAAAGGTCAGATGACTCACCTGCCAATCGGACTAGTGCTTCAATTATCCAACAAATTTCACTAGGAATACATTTGATCATCAGAAGTCTCATTTGTTCAATGCGTGCTTTGTAGACTCTCATCAGAGAGTTTTGAGGTAGAGAAGGAAAATTCTTGTGAATTTTTGCGAGAACGTCTTCCATCATGTCTATGACTTTTCCTATAAAAATTAAACACATAAAAATATAACACACCAAATCTCAATATATACACAAATTGCATGGGTTCCTTACTAGCGCTAATTTATATGGACATGTTGAATTTTCAAACAGGGAAATCAAAGAATCTTGGAGAGAACTGTTGGATCAACAAGGAAAGATTGGTCTACAAAACTAGATGATGCATTATGGGCCTACCGAACAGCTTACAAGACACCCATTGGTATGTCCCCATATCGATTGGTGTTTGGGAAAGCGTGTCATCTACCAGTTGAGCTTGAACACAAGGCGTACTGGGCACTGAAGAAGTTGAATCATGATTCACAAGTTGCAGGAGAGAAAAGACTTCACCAACTCAACGAATTGGAGGAATTTCACCTACATGCTTATGAGAATGCCAAATGTACAAAGAAAAGACCAAGAAATGGCATGACCGAAAAATAGTGCACAGACAGTTGGAACCAAGGCAGCAGGTGCAGTTGTACAACTCAAGGTTGAAACTTTTCTCTGGAAAGTTGAAATCAAGGTGGTCAGGTCAGTTTGTGATCAGTCAGGTTTTTCCATATGGAGCTGTTGAGTTACTAGATCCCAACACCAACGAAACATTCAATGTTAATAGTCAGTGTGTCAAGCACTACTGGGGAGAATCATTTGAGCGACAAAAAGAAAAGGTCACACATTCAGATCCAGCCTAACGTTCGAGAAGTCACGTCTAGCTGACGACGTTAAACTTAGCGCTCGCAGGGAGGCAACCCATGCAATTTGTGTATATATTGTGATCTGGTGTGTTTTATTTTTGTGTGTTTTATTTTTACTGGTAAAGTCATTTCACGATGGAAGAAGCTCTCGTAAATCTTCGCAAGCAATTTCCTTCTCTCCCTAAAAAATCTCTGATGAAAGTCTACAAAGCTCGCTTGGAATGGATGAGACTACTGATGATCAAAGGTATTCCTACTAATATTCGTTGGATTATTGAAGCAAGGGTCCGATTGGCAGGTGAGTCTTCTGACTCTTTTATTTCACATCTGTCTGGTTTAGGAAGAAGCACATATGCTAAAAAAAGAAGAGCCAAAAGAATGTGTGTCTGTTATAAATGTGCTCGTATGTTTTGTGATACTCGTTGTCGTTCTTTAGGAATAGTGTCTGATAACCGCGAAGATAAGATCAATTTAATTAGGGATGGCTTGAGTAAGGAGTCTTTGGATGATATATCTAAAACTCTTGAGACGCATCCCAGTGGATATGTGTTTCACGAAATTCGTGTGTTATATGCACAATTTCAAAAAGAAAGACAATAGTTAAATCTTGGGAATCTGACTCAAAAAGACCATGTTTGCCAATTTATAAGAAAATTTGATGGGAAGCTTGTCCCTGACGCATAGACGTCATTCAAGCCGCTACTTTTCTTGTACATATTATATCTCTTTGTCTTTTCCTAATAATTGTAATTTGTTTTGTTGTTTTCTTTTATTTTCTCCGACAGGATCCAGACCAGTTTGACTATCACGATTTATTTTACTGTTTAACTAATAATTGTCATTTGGCAGGTACTAGTGCTATTATTTTACTCACCATTTTCAGGTGTTATAAATTCAACTCATCATTGCACTTTTGAAGACATCCAGAGTAAAACATGGAAGCCACTTCAAGAAGACGAGTTGAAAACATCTGTGTGTTTTGTGGTACTAGTGTTGGTACTAAGCCACAATACGTAGAAGCAGCACATGAATTGGGTCGAGTCTTAGCAGCAAGGAATATGCACTTAGTATATGGCAGAGGCAATCTTGGACTTATGGGATCGTTTCAAAAGCCGTACAGGAAGGAGGCAGTCACGTTTTGGGAATCATTCCAAAACCCTTGGCGGAGGCAAATCTTATTGGACCATCAAAAGGAGAGGAACTGATCGTGCCAGGTATGTCTGAACGATTGGTAGAAATGATTAACCGTGCTGATGCTTTTATTGCTTTGCCAGGTGGCTTGGGTACATTGGAGGAAATTTTTACAGTGTTATCTTGGGCGAACCTGAACATACACCAGAAACCGCTTGGACTGTACAACGTTGAAGAATTTTATGATTTTCTTTGTGTGTTTCTTGATGATGCCCGAAGAAATGGGTTTGTGTCAAAATCTATGAAAGAACTCCTCTTTACTGCCAGAACTGCTCTGAATCTAATTGACCAAATCATAGCTTATGAACAACAAATTGACCATATCCTTTCAAAGATAAATTGGTCCGAGGACGATCATGGTAAGAGGCGTCGGATTAATCTGTATCTTAACCTTTAATTTCCTGTATAATTTCAGCTAACCAGGTATTATCTTCTAAACTCTTCTTCTACTGTTTAAGACATTGGGGACAATGTCTCATTTAGGTTTGGGGGAGGGAATTAGTTGATCAGTACCTTGTTTTTAGTTTGTGTGTTATTTTTATTTTTAGTCCAATTTTTTTTCGAAAAATACAAAAAAAATGAATTTTTTTCAAAAATTACAAAAATATTTTGTGTTTTTATTTTGACTAAAGAGGTGAAATTGGTAAGAGATAGCTGTGTAAGGAATTTCCACTCCTGAGACGTATCTCAAACCATTTTTGAAAGAAGTTAATTTTTGTTTATTTCATTTTAAATTATTTAATTTGTAAATTCTCCATAAAACTGACTAAAATGGATCTTCATATGCTCAGTTGGCAAGTATTATCAACATGCATGGTAACATACAGACATGAGCTATAATTGAAAAGTTTGTAATATTCAGTGCTCTAGTTTAATGGAGGAAACATATCAAAAAGCAATGGAGTAAAAAAAAAAAAAGTCTGAGATCCGAGTTATTAAGTCTGTAAGGGTGTTTTAACACCTAGTGCCCTAAAACCAACTGGTTTGGGAGTCACTGGCCCAAAGCTCGCTACATGGATCAAGGATGTTACAAAAATATATATATATATATATCTGAAGTCTGAGTAATTAAGTCCGTAGGGGTGGCTTAACACATGGTGCCCTAAAGCCAACTGGTTTGGGAGCCACCGACCCAACACTCGCTACATAGACGGAAGGTATTGTATATAAATAAATAAAAAAATCAAAAATCAAAGAAAAAAAATCAGAAAAATTATTCCATTGCTACAATAAGGTGTGAATTCTGATAAAAATTTAGGACAAAAATATTATTCTCTTATCAACTGCACTTGTGACTGTTATAGGCAAAAATGAGTTGTTTAATATTTTGTTGACTGTGTATATGGAGAATGATAAATATATATATGAGAATTTACTTATTCAGTAATTTAGAAAGAAAGAAAACAACTAGTAACTTGGAGTAGAAGTTTCACCTGATTAGTCACTAACTTCTTTATTCTCTTTTCTCTTGTCTTTTTGTTTTTGTGTGCATTAGTTTCACTACCTTTTTACTTTTGTAAAATGTTTGTGGGTATCATTGCTGTAAACCCTCACGAGACTACAACTCGTCCACTAGGGACACTTAGGGGTTTAAAGGCTTGTTGCATACGCTAAATGCAACCGTGATCCCTATGAAAGTGGCTTAGTTAAATTATATTTTAAAGATGTTTATATTATTTTATTCTGTGTTTTACTCGAGGACTAGCAAAATGTTAGGTTTGGGGGTGTGATGAGTGGTAAATGTATCACTATTTCTCACTCATTTGACCTAATATTTTATATAGTTTCTTGAGTTTTGTGAATATTTTGATGTGTTTTGTGTTATTTTGTAGATAAATAAAGTTTCAGGACTCTCTGGAGGTGATTTGGGGCCAAAATAGTGAAAATCAGACAAAAAGCATTTTCATCATTTCGCGCGTCGCGACGCGCAAGCCTTTGGCGTCGCGACGCCTAACGTGCGCCGATCCATGCTAACATGCATCGGGTCCACGTGTCAGAATCTGAGAAGTTTGAATTTACTAACGTGCGCCGTGCCACATGTCACTATCACAGACGATCTGCTAACGTGCGCCGTGCCACGTGTCATCATCCTACGGTACCGACAATCGCCATCACCACGTGTCTGCCACGTCATCGTCCACATCACCGGTTGACCGAGTCAAAGTGCCACATCATCATCAACCAATCACAGCGTGCCACGTGTAACAATCTTATGGTGCCGACAATCCCTTTCGCCACGTGTTGCCACATCAGCGCCACGTCAGCGCCATGTCAGCATAATTATTGAATCAAATTATCCGCATTCGCCACGTCAGTAGATAATAATCTGAAACGGCCAATCACATGTTAACACGTCATCGCGTCGCGACGCAAAAACAAACTTGGCATCGCAACACGGGGAGCTTATTGGGGCCTATAAATAGAGCTCGAAATTTCAGTTTCAGATGTACCTTCCTCTCTAATTTCTCTGATGTAAATATGAAGTTTTCTATCTAGTTTCTTTTAATTTCAGTTTTGTAATTAAATTTTAATTACGTTCTGTAATAATAGTAATTTACTTTCTTTACTTGTTACAGTTTTTACTATTCAACCATAAGGAGGTAACTTCCCCCTGCTAGGGTGAAATGTAATTTTTTACTATTGCTATTTAGATTAATCTCCCTTAAATATAATATATTCACTATTTAAAATTTGACTTAAAAAGGATACCGCTATATGGTCGGTTGGTAATTCATTTTAATCTGGTTTAAACCTGACTAATCAAGGATACCGCCAGATTGGTCAGTTGGTAATTAATTTTCTTACCGCCTATATGGCAGGTTTATTTGGTTCCGCCTTTATGGCTGGTTGAACTTAATTTGACTTAATCAGGTTACCGCCTATATGGCTGGTTGGTAAAATAATCACAAGTTAATATATTATATTAAGGGAGATATCTAAATTATAAATAGTAAAAGTTGATCCTTTTACCTTAGCATTTTATTTTATTGTAATTTACTTTTCAGCTTTTACTTTACCGCAATTACTTTTTAGCATTCTTACTTTATGTCTTTTACTTTTAAGTTTTTACTATCCCTAGTTATGTGTCGTAACTAAGTTAGTTATATGGGGTTGTGATAAATTTTAATATCACCTGTTTATGAGAGGTTATTTTATAGTTTGGGTAATTTAAATGTTTATTTATTAATTCTTAAGCTTAATACGTCTTATTAATTGGCCACTAATAAGATAGATCTGATAAATCTAAAATAAACTTGACAAATGAATTTTAGGTTTCGGCCTTAGACTTAATAGCCCACGATCTTCCTTGAGGATAAATAACCCTTTAATAGATTTCCTTACAGGATATACATATACTTGTCGGGCGGGGGTAGCTATAATTGGAACTTAAACTTAATGAATCCAGGTAATTTGGTTGACATAAACATATGGTTCAATTGGGTTATACTGGGTATTTGCGTCTGACCATCGACAGAGGCTTTCACATAATTTCGTGTTCCAGGTTAGTAAATTGTAACATCCCGCCTTAGCAGCAATGTTACCGGCAGGAGAGGCTAAACCCATCTCTATGAGCCTCTGATTCTGACGAAAACTTCGGCATGATATATTCGTAACATTATGCAACCTGGCCTATAGCCAGCATCCATATACAACATGAACATAAAATCTCGACCTCAGGCCGGTATATCTCAACATCAATGCAATCTAAGGGCCCAACTAACATACGATGCAGACATAAACAACTGGGCTCCATGCCCGAAAATGCGTATAAATAAAAACTTTCACAATTTAACCAATACAGACTTATACTTTTTACAACTGCACTTATACAACTAGACTCTGATACTCCCAAGACCTGGTGACTGGCTGACTGCAACGCTGCTATCGGCTCCTCAAGCTCTAATATCTGTGGTCGACCGATCAAGTCACCAACCTGCAAAACTCAAACACTGTTGTGATGTGAGTCATAATGACTCAGTAAGTAATTATGTTCTTTCCTTAAGCGATAAACAAGTAAGTCTGTTTCTTAGTCTTTTAATAATCTAAACTGTTTTTATAATCACACATAATTGCCAGTTCCGAGTGAACTGTAAAACTCTTATCTGTGTTCAAACATTACCACTTTGTTACTAATTTCTTTTTCTGAATCATACTCACAATTACATCTTGTTTCCTACTTACACTTTACATATCTATAATATAGTCCTCACATTCTACCATTCCATTTATTATATTAAGTCCTGTTACGTTTCCGCTGCGTTACTCTGATATCTTTCCTCTTTCCTACTTACTCTTTAGTAATCCAGTTTAGGTAATTATTATAACTTCCTTTCTTCCTTTATTTTGAAATATCATCAAATCAATTATTATAAAATATTCTTTCTATTAAACGCTTAACATACTATTATCAACCTTGCATACATGTTTGCGTAACCACATTATTTAATTATTATTGCCCCCGTGTTTCACAAAATGCTTCTTCGATGTAAACATACAACGCATACAATCATCAATCATATATACAGCTAAATGTAACCATGTTATCATGCATCAATGCCATTTAAGCACTTCTAATAACAATCATAAATCATAATCAATATGCATAGTCTGTATATTATGTTCTACCTTAACTTGCCTTGTTTATCCCACTGTAGTCATTCACACACACACATATATATATAAGAAATCATGTTATGATACATTAGTGCTTACAAAATACCCATTCTAGGTAAACTTACAATACATACAAACATCAATTTTATGCACATAGATATAATCATGCTATTATGCATTAATGCCCATTATATGCATTTCAAATGATAACCAGAATGTATGACTTATATGCATGATTTATAAACTAAGCTCTACTCTAACATGCCATGCTTCTATAATGCTTGAAAATCCTTTTCTGAAATATTCTTTTCTGAAAAATCATTTCTGAAAACTTTTTGCTGAAACTCTATTTTTACTTTTTCTTTCCAAAAAATCTTTTTGAAAACTGTATTTGTAGACTGAAATCTGTATCTTAGAAAACTGTTTTCTGAAAACCTGAAATCTCAAAACTCATTTTCTGAAAAACTGATATTTGAAATCTGAAATCCTTTTTCTGAAAACCAAATCTCCGCCCGTAGGCGCATCTCCGCCCAGGAATGTACCATCTGAGCGCTGAGGATCTAGGAGCGTCCCCCCAGTCCTCCACATGTGCACATGTGTATAAATCCGTCAATCCAACAATGTACAACTGGGATGGGTCAAATCCCAAATCCCGAATCCATATGATATCCGTCAATTTCATACTGTCTCCGTCAATTCCAACTGAATCTCAAGTTACATACTGGGGTGAGGTTTTACCTCATGCCCCGAAAAACATAAAACCATATTTTGTATCCCCAAACTGTAAGAAAACATTTCCTGAAATACTTTTCTTTCAAAAGAAAACATCCGAAACTTTTTCTTTAAAAATGCTTTGAACTTCAAAACCCTTTTTAATTTCAAATCAATGTATGAAAATCATAATGCACAATTATGCATATTTCTTCATACTACCCTTGTCATGCTTTCTTATATACTTACCCTTAAGTTGTCATGTGACTAAATGCATATGTTCGTGCATACCTATAAATTAGTAACATATGTATACTGCACTTTACTTGTTTCCACCTTTAACTATCTTATGTCCCATATGTTTATACTATCATTAGTATACTTTGCATGCATCATACATAATATCATAAATTCATGCTCAAACTAAGAGATTTTATCATTATAAACACATTCATCCGTACTTTCCAATAGCCACACATCACAGAACAATATTTATATAACACACACACTACTCATATATATATATATATACTTATGTATTAATTCATCATCGCATATCTTCGCAAATGCTAACACATATGTTCACACTTAATCATACACATACATTTTTATACATATATTACTTATACATATATTCATATTTTATCATATCATATGGCTATATACATTAACACTACTAAAGTTTACTTCTATAGATACTAATCACTAATTTCATGTTTATGCTTCTTCATTTACATACTTGAGCATATAAGTAAAACATGATCATAAAACATATATTGATGACATGTGATCTAAAAGAATGAAAGGATTGTTAGAACAAAGAAATATTTAATGAACTTATAAGAATATATGAACCAAAATTTTCCAGGTTTTTGGGTCAGACTTGGGAATTTTGCTGGGAGCAATTGGTAAGGAATTTGGACTTGAAATTTTTATGGATGAATCCCCTATGAGTCTACTATACCCCAAATTTTACGGATCCTGATTTCGATTCCCGGCACTCTGTAAACAAACTGATTTCTACCAGATATTCAGCAGAGACAGAATCAGATCAGTCCCTGCTGATCACTCCACTTCGAAACTCCGCCAAAAATTCTTATTAAGTCCAATGGTTCTGAATTTTTTATATGTCGGGCTCCTATGTGTCTAGTTTATTTTGACGCTGACGGCTCGTCGTTCGGACACCCGAAACACATTTTAAAGATAAAAAACCGAGCCTAGGTCATCAGGTCACAGGTGCAGACTTTACTGCTGATCAGTTGACTTTGGAGATTTTTCTACATTAGCGTCTTAAGTCCAAAAATTCTGATTTTTGGATATGTTACTCGCAATTGTATCTATTTTACTCAGAACTTTACACCTTGTCAATCGGAGATCTAAAACTCAAGTTATAAATTCACAAATGTGACTTGTCCAGAAATGCTAGTGTCTATTACTCAGCTGTATTATACTTGAAATTCAAAATGTCTGTCTTATAACATACTCACCATTTCTAAAGACCAACCTTCCACGTTTAAAACAAATTAACAAACAGCTCACCCTAGCATCAACCAAATCTTAATTCTTAGTTTCCAGCTTTAATAATCAAATTCACTTTCATATCAACACACACACAGAAACCATAACACTAACCAGCAAATGAATTCATACCATTGTAAACTACTAATGCCCAAACTACCACCACACAAATTAATCTGTATCCTACACACACACACGACCACAACACTTATTTTTATTGCAGTTTTAATTCCAAATTCTATTTTCATAAGAAGATACAAACAATTCATTACACACTTGAAGTCCCAATTTTGACCACTTGATAAACTTATACCCAAAATTCCAGAAACCCCAAAATTCCTAGGGTTCTGCCGAATCATCCCCTCCTTCTTCAATCAATTTCGTTTCTGTTAATCTCATAATTAAACCCAAATTTGATTATTTTGATACACTTCCTATTATCCATTTTAACCCAATCCTTTCGATTTGCTATTTTACCCAAACACATCAAAAGCAATTAGTCTCAAGGAAATCATTGTCACATTATACTTACAGATTGTTCTGATCGCTGCTTCTGCCCTTCATCACGCCGGAGGCTCACGGCGGTGAGACACGGCCGAAGATGACCGGAACAACTCATCTTTCTCTCTCGGTCTCTTCATTATTTCTCTCTCTTTTTCTTTCCTTCTTCTCGGCTTCGATCTGGTCTTGTTCATCCTGTTCCGGCCTTCCTCTCAATCTCTACTGCTCTCAGCTTCTCTCTCGAATTTTTTTTTTTTCTCTCTCTCTGCGTGAACTGAGCGGCTGTGTGTGTGTATAATTAATTAACTAAGTGTGGTGCTATGTGTCCACGTGTGTGTCTAATATGTGTGTTCCATTTGTGTATGCATTTAATATATATATATATATATATATATATGAAATGTGTATAGAATTTTCTAGGATGATTAATATTTGTGTGTGTTTCTAGAATCATGTCTCTAGAACATGTATTTAATTTATAAAAATATCTAAGTTATTCATGAAATTAATCTAATTTTACTTGAAAAAATAAACCTCGTATTTGGATGCGATCCTACCAACAGTTAAAAATAAAATTTATGCAGACAGGCTAAAATAATCTGGGTCGTTACATAAACCGATAAATTACACAAACATAAAATAACTACTTCATCTTTAAAATGATATTGGAAGAAATCACAACCCTAGATAGTTTTTAATAATGAATTTTCTTAAACCTATTTTCGAACAATGTTATTTACTTGTTTTTAAATTTAAAATCATCACCATTTCAAATCAATCAATCAACCTGTTAGATACTAGTAATCATTTGAGCTCATAAAATTAATAGGTTAGGTATTAAGTCCTCGTGGGATCGATACTTTATACTACTTGAACGATACGTGCGCTTGCGTTATACGCGTGTGTGTAAGCACCGGTCAATATGCTTTCCCCTCTTGTGGCTTCTTTGTTCTTTTGAATTTGCCACTGCACCACACTATTATCGCTATAAAGTGTGAGTGGTTTATCCATATCTGGAACAGCTTCCAGATCTCCCAAGAATTTATAGAGCCAGACTGCTTATTTAGCTGCTTCACAAACTGCTACATATTCAGCCTCCATGATGGAGTCAGCAATGCAAGGTTGCTTTAGACTCCGCCATACTATAGCCCCCATCACCTAGGGTAAATACTGATCCAGATGTTGATTTCCTAGAATCGACATCTGTCTGAAAATCAGAGTTTGTATATCCCATCAGGATCATATCCTCACCGGAATAAACAAGTATATAATCTCTCGTTCTCTTAAGATACTTGATAATGTGTTTCACAGCACCTAATGATCCAATCCTGGGTTAGATTGAAACCTACTGACTACTCCCATTACAAAATAGATGTCAGGTCTCGTGCATAACATAGCATACATGAGATTACCAACTGCTGATGCATATAGGATATGTCTCATTTCCTCAACATCTTGAGTTGTCTTAGGAGATTATTCCTTTGACAAATGAATTCCATGTCGATAAGGCAGATTGCCTTTATTGGAATTCTTCATCCCAAATCGCACAAGGATCATGTCGATATAGGATGCATGAGACATAGCTAACATTCATTTCTTGCGATCCCGAAGTATCTAAATCCCAAGAATATAACTGGCCTCTCCCAAATCTTTCATTTAGAATTGGTTAGCTAGCTAGGTTTTCAAGTCCGATAATATCTTTACATCATTCCCAATGAGTAAAATATCATCAATGTATAAAACAAGAAAAACTTCCTTCCCGTCAATGACGCGCTTGTATACATAAGGCTCATTAACATTCTGCTCAAAGTCATAAGACTTGATCGTGCTATCAAATCTTATAGTCCAAGATCGAGATGCCTGCTTAAGTCCATAAATGGACCTTTGCAGCTTGCAAACCTTTTGCTCTTGACCTTGGGCTAAGAACCCCTCTGGTTGTACCATATAGATACTCTCATCAAAATTGTCATTCAAGAATAGAGTCTTGAAGTCCATTTACCAAATCTCATAGTCGTAATATGCGGCAATGGACAAAAGAGTGTGGATGGATTTTAGCTTGGCTACTGGCGATAAAGTTTCCTTATAGTCAACTCCTTCTTTCTGGGTATAACCCTTGGCCACTAGCCTAGCCTTGAAGGTCAGTACCTTCCCATCTGCTCCCCTCTTCCTCTTGTAGATCCACTTGCAACCCTGGGTTTCACCTCATCAGGTTGGTCTACAAGTTCCCAGACTGAGTAGGAGTACATAGACTTCATCTCTAGGTTCATGGCTTTGAGTCATTCCTCTTTATCAGAATTATCCATTGCGCTATGATAGGTTAATGAATCATCTATACCATCGCTGGATGTGACAACTTGTGCCTCTTCAACTCCAAGATAGTGATCAGATTGTCGTACAACCCTACCACTACGTCTAGGTGGTAGATCATTCTGATGAGCTTGTATCTGATGCTCAGATGTTTAAGGTGCTATGTATTTGTTAACTGTCATTGACGATGGTATGCTGGTCGAACCAGCAAGTAACTCCTCGAGTAACACTTTACTTCGAGGTTTGAACTCCCTAATATAGTCACTTTCTAGAAACGTAGCATTTGTCAATATAAATATTTTGTTATCTTCAGAGCTATAGAAGAATACACCCCTAGTCTCCTTAGGATATCCTACAAATAGGCACACCTGAGAACGTGGCTCCAACTTTGTAGTCTTATTCTTCAGCACATGTGCTGGACACCCCCATATGTGAAAATATCGTAAACTAGTTTTACGACCATTCCACAACTCTAAGGGAGTCTTATGAACAAACTTAGATGGACTTACATTAAGGATATGCATTGTATTTTGTAACGCATATCCCCCAAAATGAACTAGGTAGTGAGTTATAACTAAACATAGATCTCATCATGTCTAGTAGGGTCCGATTTCTCCTTTCTGCAACACCATTTTACTGTGGTGTTCCAGGCGTTGTGAGCTGGGAACTATCCCAGGCTCAACCAAGAATTCCTCGAAATCTCTGTCAATGTATTCTCCTCCACGATCTGATCGTAGAATTTTGATTGTTTTACCTAATTGGTTCTCAACCTCAGCACGATACTCTTTGAACTTTTCAAAAGTACCTGACTTGTGCTGCATTAGGTAAATATACTCATATCTGGAATAATCGTCAATAAATGTGACGAAGTACTCATAACCACCTCGGGTTCTTACATTCATCGGTCCGCAAACGTCCGAATGTATAAGCTCAAGTGTTTAACTGGATTCGCAGACTGGTAAAGTTTCGAGCTTTAACTGGTTTACGGCTCCGTTCTTTATCAAATTATCTATCCGGTCAAGGCTGATATGACCAAGTCTAAGATGCCACAAATATGTGTCGTCGTGAGACATCTTTAGTCGTTTAGTTTTAGGTTTCTCAACCTTAAATATTTCAGCGTTGGGCAGTGATCTATGTGTTAACGGTCTTAACAAATATAAGTTATTTTCTGAGTTTCCTGTGCATATGCTTAATCTATTTCTACCAATAATAACCAAATTTCTATTAAAAGAAACTGAATAACCATCATCCAAAAGTTTAGAAACAGAAATCAAATTCCCGTGAAAGCCAGGAATGAATAACACATTGTTCAAATTTAAATAACTATAATTTGTAAAGTTTAAACTGGAAACTCCTACTTCTCTAGTTGAAACGGCATCCCATTTCCCGACCCTCATGGTGTAGTCACCTTCAGCAAGGTCCCTCAATGAGTCAAGTAGTTGCAAAGAAGAACAAACATGGTTAGTGGCTCCAGAATCAACAATCCAGGCAGATTTATCATCCTCCACTAATAAAGATTCGATAACGAGTAAATCATATTTACCTGTATCCTTTTTCTCATTCAGCTCAGCAAGGTATTTAGGAAAATTCCTTTTCCAATGCCCGTTCTTATTGCAGTGGAAATATTTTCCCTTAGGCTTGGCATCATTGAAGCCTTTCTTGTTCTTCTTCTTCATGTGCTTAGCCTTAGCCTTCCCAGTGCTATTCTTCTTCATTTTTGCAGATTTTGAAGACTCGGTAATATTTGCCTCAGCACTGGGCTTACGAGGATCCACAAACATGGACTCGTAGTGGGTGAGCTCATTAAGCAGCTGGTCAAAGTAAAAGTCAATAACGTAGTTGCTTTTAAACTGCAGGAAACTCTTCGAAAGAGTTTCCATAATCATAGTCATCTGGCTATGCTTGTCAATACGAGCTTTATGGGTTTCAGCAATGTTGAGATATGTCATAATCCTCAAGACGTGCTCTCGGACTGATTTCCCATCCTTCATCCTAGCAGTAATCGCTGAGACCATGTCCTCATGATATTGACGCTCTCAAGGCTGCCCGAACATGCCCTGGAATGACTCCATCATCAAAGATGTTGAAGCCATAGGTTCATGCTTTGCAGCAAGAACCTCAGACATCCCTGCTAGCAAGTAGAAGCAATCTTTCTTATTAGCTACGACCCATTTCTGGTAGGCATCGCGCACAGCTTGGCTAGCATTTCTGGACGGCTCGGGAGGACACTCATCCGTCAGGACAAACTTTAGGTCTTCGCAGACCAAGATAGAATTGATGTTACTTTTCCACTTAAAATTATTTTCTCCCATTAATTTATCATTTGAGAGAGTATGGAAATAATTAGAGAAATCATGGCTGAAAAATAAAATAAACATGCATTTAACATTCATTCATCGTATATTAAAATCATCAAACAATTTTGGCATAAAATTAAACATGATGCATGAACCATGAATAACGAATTAGAAACCTAAGAGAATTACTATGCCACGGAAATCTATCATCCCACAAGTAAGTGCCGTCGTAGGGTAGGTCAAATACTTGCATGAAAGATCAAGACAATCTCAGGCAATTAATATGTACGGGAATAACTCTTATTCCTATATTAACCAACTACTGTTTGATTCGATCAGGAATTTCATTAACAGTTAATTATTCCTTTGTGAGTGTGACCCACTGTTTCGAGATCTTTGGACTTAACAAGTGAAGTGCCGCCGTAGGGTAGGTAAGTTCACAAGATACATCTAGAATCTCTATCCTCCCGGAATTCAAACCTGATATTGACCCAAAATAGACACCATCCGTAGGGGGACGAAAGCAAAGCCGTCTCGAGGTGCCTTTTGAATCTCACATTTTCGGACAAACAACAAAGATCGCGGGATATATTGTCGTATATCCGTCTTCCACTCACTATTTAAAAATTAAGGTTTCTATTTATAAAATATCTAATATTTCAATTTAACTAGTGTGAATAAATTTATGGCTATTAAATCATAACTTTTATTTACACTAGTACATTATTAGTGCTCTAACCAATTTTCACTCTTAAAAATTATATCACTAATTTCCATCAGTCTCTACTAATTGCATTACTCAATTAAACTAATTTAATTAAAGTGGTATTAGCGACCTATTACATTTTAACTTTTAAAATACTAGAACACTAATTGGTTTAAAATTTTAGAATCTTAAAATGGTCAAGATATATATTAAACTATTTAATTAATCTTAGTGCGTTATAAAATCCAATGGTACGTGAATTGTATCCCGAGTGTAGACCACATTACCGTCCATTCGGATTTGGCTATGGAATGTATGTCCGGATTTCCATCCTATATACCAATGGAATTTATTATGCACTTATTAAGACCAACATATTAGAATTCAAATTTTAAACCTAAAACTAATTAATCCAATTAATTATTTTTCCATGCATATCATATTCTAATTTAAATATTTTAAATCAAATAAAATCATATTTCATGTCTATAATGATAATGCATCTAAAACATGTTAAGGCATGTGAAATGCAAGAGTATGCACCCTAAGCTATATGACATGTTATTCAAACATTTCGAATTAAAACATACATATAACATAAAAATTATTTTACATTGACCAGGCTCTTATTTTCCCTATACTAATCTAATTAGTACAAAAATTCCCAAGGCATCCCTTGGTCTACAAATCACGGTCCATGGTGGTGTTGGCTCCTTTTGGGACTTTGGTGCTCCAAATTACAAAAATTAAAATTTTTACATTGGAAAATTAAAATTGCAACAATTGCAAAAATTGGCCTTATGGCCATACATCCCAAAATCAAAATCAACAATAAAATAAGAGCCGGAAAAATTTACGACCAATGCAAAATCCATTCATCACATAAAAACAATACCCATTCATCACAAGAATATTATTTTGTACCTACTCATCTAAACATGCATATCAATATTTATAACTCATATAAATATATAAAAATAGTAACGTAAATGAAAAAGGTGAAGGGTTAAGAACAATTTTCAACCTTGCTCTCGATGCCAATTGTAGGAAACGCTTTCCTTGCGCAGCATAAGCAGCTTAGGCCCACGGATCAGACTTGAAAAATTTTTCTTCCCTTCCCTCAAAGAGGCCGAACGTTACTGCCACCATCACAGAAATATTGCTTCAGTTTTAGACAAAATTTCAGCCCCAAAATAGTCCCCGAACATCCCCGAACAGCCGGATAAAAATTGGACTATTTTGGACCCGATACGCGCACAGTGCACTGCTGAAACAACCCCTCAAATGTGCAGACAGTGGCTGTGCGTCAGTTATGATTTTTCACTTGCAAACAGCCCCAAAACACCACAAAATGTTCCCCAAAAAAATTGGATAAAAACAAAACCAAACCGAGTTCCATTTCACTAAGTAAAGGGGCAGTAGTAAGCAAAATAAAGCATCACTACCGAGTATATACAAGAATAAGATGAAGATGATTATTTGTTCGACACCACAAAGTCTTCCGAACTATATCTCATTACAAACAGAAACTTGTGTAGGTAAGACTCACAATATTAATCCGGATACCGTTCTCATGTCATTTTCTCCAAAACACAGGTTGTTGCTGGATGATTCTGGGGTTTGCATGCCTTATTCTTCTTCTCACGGCTCCCTCGTTTGTATAGCACTAGAACAACTACAGATTTCACCCTCTGGGCATTCTTCTTCCCATTTTCACGATCTTCATCCGCTCCGACAATCATTTCTCCCTTTGTTTATTTCCTCTCTCTGTCTTCTAGGACCTACCTCCCCTCATTCTCCAACCTTCTTCTCTAACTTCTCAATCTTCTCCATCATAGCCTTCATAAAGGCCTGAGTTGTTTCCCTCTATTTTCTAGCATCTTCCCTTTCATTTCGTAGGGTTTCTTCCATCTTCTCCATCCATCTCGTTGTCGAATCCTCTGAAGTTTTGTGGTTTCCATCTTCTGCCATTGTCTTAGCATGTTTTCTATTTTTTGTACAATTCCCCACAGACGGCTGATGAGCGGAAAACATATCAATATTTACCGCCCATTTTACTTAATATTTTGTTTAGTTTCTCGGATTTGATAAAAGTTTTGATGTGTTTTAGTTTTTTTTACAGGTAAAATAATATTGGGACACAATAAAATCATTTAGGACGAAATGTGGGTCAAATAAGGGTAAATATTGGACTTGACATATTAATTTTGGAGATTGGAAACTTGAAATGGCGTTTTAACGAAGTGCAGTTTTGGAAATTCTAATTTTGCGCATATGTCATATTTTGGGCATATATTTTTACTCCGATATCGGATTGGGCTGATTCAAGTTCCAGATTAAAGAAGACTCAAAGCTCTACAACTTTGAAAGACAAAATAATTTCGAATTCTGAATATTTCATGCCTGATATTGATGAACCATCCAGAAGTGTGTTGTGTGTAATTATTAAAGTCATTTTCAATCATTTTCAAAGCAAAAATTAAATTAATAAATAAATAATAAAAATTATCAAATCACTTCCAAACATGATAAGCAATAATGGAGCAATTAATAATGGATTTGGTGGAGCAATTAGTGGAGCAATTAGTGGGGCAATTAATAATGGATTTAGTGGATGATTTGATGGAGGCAAAATTTTGCCTATAAATACCAAGCCATTTCATTTGTAAATTCATACTTTCTTCTAAGGAATTCCTTAAGAATACTAAGAAGATTGTATCTTGTTTATTTATTTACAGCTTTCGGTAATTAATTTCCGCTTTCGCACTTTCTTTTCTTTACTTTTCAGTTTTTACTTTCCGCAATTTACTTTTACGCACATTACTTTTCTTTCTTTAATTTTGAATTTTTACTTTTCAGTAATTTACTTTCAGCAATTTACTTTTCAGCAATTTACTTTTCAGCAATTTACTTTCAGCAATTTACTTTCAGCAATTTACTTTTCAGTAATTTACTTTTCAGCATTTACTTTTCAGTATTTAATTTCAGCATTTACTTTTCAGCATTTACTTTTCAGTATTTAATTTTCAGTATTTTACTTTATGTCTTTTATATTATTTAAGTTTTTTTTACTACCGTAAATATGTGTCGTAATTAAGCCAGTTATTTGGGGTTGTGATGAAATCCAATATCACCGGTTTATAAGGGGTTAGATTATAGCTTGGGTAATATTAAGATTTATTTATTGAGTCTTAATCTTAATGCTTTTTCATTAACTGGCCATTAATAAAATTGAACTGGGAAACTTAAAATGAACTAGACATAGAGATTTTAAGTTTAAGACTTTAGACTCAATAGTCCACGATCTTCCTTGAGGATAGATAACCCTTTAATAGATTTCCTTACAGGATAGACATATACCTGTCGGGCGGGGGTAGCCATAATTGGAACTTAAACTTAATGAATCCAGATAATTTGGTTGACATAGACATATGGTTCAATTGGGTTAAACTGAGTATTTGTGTCTGACCATCGACAGAGGCTTACACATAATTTAGTGTTCCAGGTTAATAAATCAATATATTACCCAACTTTAAGATAACCATTTCTTCTTTAAAATGATATTGGAAGAAATCACAACCCTAGATAGTTTTTAATATTGAATTTTCTTAAAACCTACTTTCGAACAATTTTATTTACTTGTTTTTAAATTTAGAATTGTCACCATTTCAAATCAATCAAACAACCTGTTATATACTAGTAATCATTTGACCTCATAAAATTAATAGATTAGATATTAATTCCTCATGGGATCGATATTTTTATACTACTTGAACGATACGTGCGCTTGCGTTATACGCGTGTGTAAGCACCGGTCAAGTTTTTGGGGCCGTTGATGGGGACTTATTTATCTTTCTCTATTAATTTTGGGGTTAGATAGGTTACTTGTATCTAATTTCTTTTTACTTATTGTTTTTGTTTTCTTGTGTTTCAGGTTCTCAGAAACTACATGAGACGAACCAGAAGCTTTGAACTCTGATCGCTTGACCCAGAAATTGAAAGAACCATCAGACAGTTGAGAAGGGAAAGGCGAGAAGGCCAAAAAGCTTTATCAACATGGAACCTGAACCGTTGGAGGTTGCACCACCAATTCCCATTCGGGACAGAACCATTCCGGTGGTTGACAGACTCATTTTCTGCATTGTACTTCCTCTCTTACCAGCAAATGCGTGTGACATCAAAACATGTATTCAGATGATTCAGCAGTCAGTTCAGTTCGGGGGGAATGCAACTGAAGATCCTAATGCCCACATCAGTAACTTCCTGGAAGTTTGCGGCACTTTCAACTACAACAGAGCATCAAAAGAAGCAATGAGACTGCGTGTTTTCCCATACTCCTTGAAGGACAGAGCTAAAGCTTGGCTACATTCACTACCAGCAGGTTCTATCACAACTTGGAACACTTTAGCCACCAAATTTCTTGCAAAGTACTTTCCACCAGCCAGAACCGGAAAGCTGAGGAATGACATCACATTCTTTGTACAACAAGATTCAGAATCCCTCTGCGAATCTTGGGAAAGGTACAAAGATTTGCTCCGGAAATGTCCTCACCATGAGATTCCAAAATGGCTTCAAGTCCAAACATTCTATAATGGACTTTCTGGAATAATGAGAACCACAATCGATGCTGCTGTTGGAGGAGCTTTAATGGCAAAAGGAGAAGATGAAGCCTGGGACCTAATCGAAAAAATGGCCAACAATAATTCTTTATGGCCAACAGAAAGGAGCATGATCCAAAGAATTGCAGGAATTTATGAAGTTGGAGCCAACACAGCACTGAATTCCAAGCTGGATGTGATTTGCAAAAATCTGGAAACTCTTAACATAAAAGTTAATGGTGGATCCACAAGTTCACCATTTGGAGGAGCACCTGAGTCAGAATCTTTCAACCAACATAAAGAAACGGTGAATTATGTCAATAATTTCAACAGACAGGGGAACAATCCATATTCCAACACCTACAACCCAAGGTGGAGGAATCATCCCAATTTCGCATGAAGCAACAATTCAGGGCAAATGAACAATCTACCACCCGGATTCCAACAACAGAACAAAAGTCAGGAACATGCAAATGAACCAGGAATAACAGAAGTGTTGACCCACTTGAAAAAGATAGAAGCAAAACACGACTCTCAAGCAGCAAGATATGATGCTATGTTTCAATCTCTAGCAGCAAGATATGATGCTATGTTTCAATCCCAAGCAGCATTAATTCAAAGTCAATCAGCTTCTATTAAAGCACTGGAGAATCAAATTGGACATCTGGCCAATGCTCAGAGTTACAGACCGCCAGATACCCTTCCTAGCAACACAAAACCAAAT
Organism: Zanthoxylum bungeanum; assembly: GCA_019454045.1. Classification (NCBI taxonomy): domain Eukaryota; kingdom Viridiplantae; phylum Streptophyta; class Magnoliopsida; order Sapindales; family Rutaceae; genus Zanthoxylum; species Zanthoxylum bungeanum. The sequence goes on from SKCR01000098.1 coordinate 222,333, forward strand.
CCAAGGAACATTGGGAAGGAGCAATGTCATGCCATCATGTTAAAAAGTGGTACTGAAATCAAAAAGATATTGGAATCAAGGCAACAACAATTGAAGATTGCCCAAAAGAGAGTAATAATTTTGAGTAACATTTGTGGGTATCGTTGATGTAAGCCCTCATGAGACTATGACTCGTCCACTAGGGACACATAGGGGTTTAAAGGCTTGTTGCATATGCTAAATGCAATCGTGATCCCTACGAAAGTGACTTAGTTTAATTTTAATTGTTTCTTATATTTTATTTTGTTTTTTTGCTTTAGGACTAGCAAAATTTTAAGTTTGGGGGTGTGATGGGCGGAAAATATATCAATATTTACCGCCCATTTTACTTAATATTTTGTTTAGTTTCTCGGATTTGATGAACGTTTTGATGTGTTTTAGTTTATTTTATAGATAAAATAATATTGGGACACAATGAAATCATTTAGGATGAAATGTTGGTCAAATAAGGGTAAAAATTTGACTTGACATATTAATTTTGGAGATTGGAAACTTGAAAGGGCGTTTTAACGAAGTGTAGTTTTGGAAATTCCAATTTTGCGCATATGTCGTATTTTGGGCATAACGTTTTCCTCCGATATTGGATTGAGCTGATTCAACTTCCAGATTAAAGAAGACTCAAAGTTCTACAACTTTGAAAGACAAAATAATTTCGAATTCTGAAGATTTCATACCCGATATTGATGAACCATCCAGAAGTGTGTTGTGTGTAATTATTAAAGTCATTTTCAATCATTTTCAAAGCAAAAATTAAATTAATAAATAAATAATAAAAATTATCAAATCACCACCAAACATGATAAGCAATTAGTGGAGCAATTAATAATGGATTTGGTGGAGCAATTAGTGGAGCAATTAGTAGAGCAATTAATAATGGATTTGGTGGATGATTTGATGGAGGCAAAATTTTGCCTATAAATACCAAGCCATTTCATTTGTAAATTCATACTTTCTTCTAAGGAATTCCTTAAGAATACTAAGAAGATTGTATCTTGTTTGTTTATTTACAGCGTTCAGTAATTAATTTCCGCTTTCGCACTTTCTTTTCTTTACTTTTCAGTTTTTACTTTCCGCAATTTACTTTTACGCACAATATTATTCTTTCTTTAATTTTCAGTTTTCACTTTTCAGTAATTTACTTTCAGCAATTTACTTTCAGCAATTTACTTTCAGCAATTTACTTTTAGTAATTTACTTTCAGCATTTACTTTTCAGAATTTAATTTCAGCATTTACTTTCAGCATTTACTTTTCAGTATTTAATTTTCAGTATTTAATTTTCAGTATTTTACTTTATGTCTTTTATTTTATTTAAGTTTTTTTTACTACCCGTAAATATGTGTCGTAACTAAGCCAGTTATCTGGGGTTGTGATGAAATCCAATATCACCGGTTTATAAGGGCTTAGATTATAGCTTGGGTAATATAAAGATTTATTTATTGAGTCTTAATCTTAATGCTTTTTCATTAAATGGCCATTAATAAAATTGAACTGGGAAACTTAAAATGAACTAGACATAGGGATTTTAAGTTTAAGACCTTAGACTCAATAGTCCATGATCTTCCTTGAGGATAGATAACCATTTAATAGATTTCCTTACATGATAGACATATACCTGTCGGGCGGGGGTAGCCATAATTGGAACTTAAACTTAATGAATCCAGATAATTTGGTTGACATAGACATATGGTTCAATTGGGTTAAACTGGGTATTTGTGTCTGACCATCGACAAAGACTTACACATAATTTAGTGTTCCAGGTTAATAAATCAATATATTACCCAACTTTAAGATAACCATTTCTTCTTTAAAATGATATTGGAAGAAATCACAACCCTAGATAGTTTTTAATATTGAATTTTCTTAAAACCTACTTTCGAACAATTTTATTTACTTGTTTTTAAATTTAGAATCGTCACCATTTCAAATCAATCAAACAACCTATTAGATACTAGTAATCATTTGACCTCATAAAATTAATAGATTAGACATTAAGTCCTCGTGGGATCGATATTTTTATACTACTTGAACGATACGTGCGCTTGCATTATACGCGTGTGTAAGCACCGGTCAACGGCTCCAACTGTTGACAATGGTTTTTCATTTCAGGGGTAATTTAGGGAAGTTACTCATCGAACAAACCTCCCTCAAGTAATGAATTTGTTTGATTAGATATGAAACCAAAGGAAAACTTGGCAAGAAAATAAGAATGACAGTGAAAAATAAAGAATTAACGTGGTTTGGTGGAGAGTGACTCCAACCTATGTCCACGGGAGCAAAGAAATGAACCTTTATTACTAACTCAAGTCAAACCGACTTGCTTTCTACCTCTCTATCACTAAGCTTTTTGCCCTTTTTTACAAGTTGTGAAAATATAAAAAATTCTAATAAACGAGCCCTAAGGATTTAACCCCTGAAACTGAGCCCCTGACCCCTTTTATATAGGCCTCTGAATATTTTGTTACACCCATAAATTCATCATTACTCCAACCCATGATGTCAACCACGTCCTCTTGCCATTATTTCCCACTATTACATATTCCCTTAATATGGGCTCATGAATCTTTTTCTGCACCAATTAATTTATTGTTACATCAACTTGTGACGTCAGCCACGTCCTCTTGTCATTATTGCTCACTATTACTCGTTCGGCCAGTGTAACATCCTGGTAATTTCGATGATTGATATGCTGTAGATTCAAAATATAAATCATGTTCAAGTGTGTACGTGCTTGTAAAATTACTTTGCGGACATTCTATAAATCCTTTGTAGTTCTGATGCGAAATTTATCTTCTGTACCACTCTAAATAGCCCTTAGTATTTGGACCATAACATTTTCGTACGATCTCTTATGTTAATGAAATTTATATCGTCGGAAAGCTAAGACCGAGACCTACAATTTATACGTTGGATATTTTCCAAAATAATATAAAACAAGACAAAAATCGAGATTAACATGACTGCTACAGTAAATTTTGAGAATGGCCTAGATTTAGTAATGTGGCGCCATCTTAACCACTCATTTCATTACACAAAAATCAGCCATTTCCCTATAAATAGAGGACCATTCATTCATCTCTTTTCCAATCTAAAAAAAGTGAATGGGTTGAGAAGCTTCCTATCATATTTCTTCAATCGTCAATGTCATTTTTGAAGGGTGAAGTGATAATCTCAAGATTCATTCCAAGGATGTGAGTCCCCATAATCTTTTTTCTTCTCTAATTTTGGTTGGTGCATGAATTTTTATTCTTATCCAATTTTGGGCATTGGAGCTTGAGACAAGTTGATAACATATGTAGTTATACCCTTTCATGTAGATATGAGCATGTATTAGATTTATTTATCAACATATCCAATTTTCCCCAATTTAGAGGGTGTTGGTCGAAAGTGATAAAGGCGGGGGATTGTTGTTTTTGTTGTGTTTTGAGAAAAATGAAAATGTTTAGACTTGGATTCTTTAGTTTGGAGTTGAAAGCTCCCAATGTAATATGATCAAGCCATTGGCCAATTATGTATGGATGGATTATATTTTGTGAATTGATGATACTAGATAATGACTTGTGTTTGATTGAGGACATGAAAAGAGTTTAGGATAAGTTGAGTTGAAGTTTGGATGAGAGTGTTGGGGATTACTTTAAGCATTATCATTGAAAGGTTGATGTTTATCCCTGAAATTGGGCGAGCATCACGACGCCGAAGAGCTTGTGTCCACTCTATTTGTATGGATTTCCGACCAAGTGGGAGTCACAACGCGCAACATCTGGCGTCGTGATGCGTACCACTTTTCCATGATCAATCTTAGCCCATTTCAATTTCATCCTCAGATGTTAGGGGCCACCCTAAGGGTTTCGTATCCTCACATATACATACATTATGACATGTTACAAGCATATTTCATGACTTGTATACTAATTAAGTTTATCAATTATAGATTATCGGTATGAATCGTTATCTTTCTTTGATGAAGTGAAGTAGTGCTAGCCAGATTCCAAATCTGTGAGTGGATATTTCTTTTCCATTTGATTTGATTTAATTGTTTTTGATTTGAGACTCACTTTTAAACGTATTAGGGTGTTAGCCAAGTGGATTTACAGTTATATTATGAATGAGCATGTTTCAGAAAGTCGGAGGCTCAGAGGGATAGGTCGGTCTATTCCCTACCGGTATCATCTCCAAGAGAGGGATGTTACAGCCACCTTGCAACTGTGCCACTCTACTACTGTTACATGTTCCGCCCACGTGAAAGCCTGAAATTCAACCACTCTCACATTGTTCCGAGTGCCAGGAGATAATCCTCTACCCTGCTCCCACCGCATCAACCTTCTGGAGGCTCAAACTCTCATGTAGGGCATACGTCATCCAAGTATAAGCACAAGATACGAAAACCCCGACCTAAGTCACTGGTTGGCATACCGAGGTGATTGGTATTGGATCCTCTTCATTTCTTCTTTACCACGTTGGGTCGGGAGAAGTTTCCTCACTTCCCCCACTTTCTTTTTGCAATTCCTGAACAATCTTGATGAGTGTTCGAAGACTTATTATCATATCGGGTCGGCCTTCACATGTGCAAATGCTACCGAGTCTGATCTTTCTCACTAAGTCGGGGACCTCTACGCTTCAGGCTTGGGCCCTTCTACCCGGCTTCTCACCCTCAAAAGGACCTAGGGTCCCCAACTTGGTAGGTGAAAAATCCATTTTATACCATTTTCAATATTTCAAAGTTTCTCGGGTCTGAAAACCACTATCAACACATGGTGCAATCAACAATATAAGATTGCTTAATACTCCTCCGTATTATGAATCCACCTCCAAGGATGAATATTAATTCAGATGTAGATTTCCTAGAATCATTACCAGATCGCCTTTAACAAATAAATTATTAACAACCCATGTGAGAGTTATGAAACAAAACACTTTCCGAAATGAAAATGCTTTGTGAGCTTTAAACACAATTAAAGGACGAGAAAAACAAGAAAGAACAAATAAGAGAAACGTGATAATACTTATACACTTAAATGAATTGAATCTTATAAAAATTTAATATTGAAATCCCTAGATCATGGAGATTCGAATTTGAGACACATAGGTTTTATGCTTGAAGTTTTCGAAATGGATTAAAAAAGGAAAAAAAGACTTACAAGTTTGAATCGTCACCAAAATTGCAAGGAAATCTACACATCATCTTCATAAAAGGCCATACGTGCGTGTTGTAAGAGGGAAAAAAGATGCTGAGTTGTTTTCTTTCATGACATGAATAAAAAAGAAAAATGGAGAAGGAAAAATGAAGAAGAAGAAAAACGTGGACCATAAAATGGTGTTGTTATTTTATTACATAAACTAATAACTTAAATTCATCACATGCTAAAAAAATAAGGGCAAATTCGTAATTATTCAGAAGTACTGAAAACACACATTTTTGACTTGATTTTGGTCCGACTTTGGTAAAATAGTCAAAAGTTGTAGATCATTGTCTAAGAATTTTGATGGTACTACGATCATTGAAATTGGACATCGATAGCACAATTTATGACCAAAATACTAAGGCTTTTCTGGTACATGACAAAAAATAATTGCGTACCGAAACTGCATATAATTCGTCGAGTTTTCGAAAAATAATTTCATGAATACTAATGCACTTATACATGATTTTACGATACTTAATACATCTAAAAAAAGGTCTCATGGTTAGTTTTTCCGAATTCTCCCATGTTGAAGTTAGAGTGGCCAAGGCGTCTGCCATTTAGTTTTCTTCTCTATAAAGATGCTAGAATGTACACCCTGAGATGCTATGTATCAAAGTCTTGAGGTGGAATAAATACGGCCTCCATCTTATTTTCTTTTAGCTCATCCTCTCCCTGTATCCGGTGAATTATCAGTAATAAATCTCCAAAAACTTATACATCTTCCGCCCCTAAGTTTATCAATGCTTATAATTCGAATGTACACGCCTCATATTCATCCATGTTTTTAAATGACTATAAAGGTTAACCTCTTAGCCATGGGTAAAGTTTTATCGTCTGGGGTTACTAGTATGACTCTGATGCCTGCTCTCTTACAATTTATAGTTTCGTCAAAATACATCTTACAGCCTTGAATAGCTATCGCCTTTACTTCCTCTTCTACAAACTCAAATTCATATTTATCTCCTTCAATAGGTTGTTGTGCTAAAAATTATTCCATGATGTGCCCTTTAATTACTTTCTTAGTCATGTGCTATATATCGAACTCGGTCGACAACACCAACCATCTTCCTAACTTCCCAACCATGGAGGGTGCTGATTGGAGATACCTCAATGAGTTTTCTTTGGTGACTATTTGTATCTTGTAGGATTGGAAGTATTGTCGTAGCTTTCTAGAGGCCAATACTACTACCAAACAAATCTTCTCTACTTATTGGTAGCGTATTTCATAGGATAACATCTTTTTCCTGAGATAATAGATTACGTGCTCTACCTATGTATCATCCTCTTGTAGCAACATCACCCTCAGTGCTTCGGGTTCCACTACTAGATATAAGATAATGGGTTTTCTAGGCGTAAGAGGTATCAATACTGGTAGATTGGTCAAATATCTTCTAATCTTTTCAAAGGCCTTTTGGCATTGCTCATAACACTCCGCAGGATGATCCTTTCTGAGTAGCTTGAAGATCGATTCATATAGTGACATTAGCTTTGCAATGAACCGACTTATATTCTGTATCTTTCCCAAAAAAGCTCTTATTGTTGGGAAGCGGCCGCGAGTGCGCAATGGAAAATTAAAAATTATGATGCTGCTATCCCATTACCCAAGACCCATTTGTTATGATTATTCTACAAGCCTAGGCATGTTAATATATATTCTAAGCATAAAAACTCATAAAACATGGAAAAAACATAAACCTAAACATGCTAACTATCATAAGAACTCTAATTAAAATAAAGAAAGAAAAAGATTTACTTTAACAGAAGACTCCTCCAATCCTCCCTCCAATCTACAAGTTTTTCTCGAACTCAGCAAGCTCTTCCACGTTCCAAAAATCCACCCAAGTGTGTGGCCTCCAAAGGTGCACACACCAAAGCCAAAACTCAACGGCAAGACTACGCCTTGAGTGCACGTGTATTTTGCCCTTGGTGCTAGCCTAGGAAAATACCTCAAAACTTATAACTTCAGATTCCTCTAGTCAATTAGACTTAAGGATCCTCAAAATCAGTGGCTTACTCTTAAACTTTAGAGTTGCTCACTTATATAAACCCAAGATATGAAAGGTTTTGGTGTAAAAATTTGTAAAGAATTCTTTGGGTTTATATAGGTGCTCCAAAGATAACAAAATTAATTAGAATCCGATGTGGGATAAATGTTAATTAAATCTTAGCCATTGGATCTTAATATAGTGGTTTAATGAGATTATAAAACCCTAATAAGAGTTTGAGCCGAATTGGAATTCAAAACAAATAAAAAATAAAAAATAAAAATACGCAGATTTTTATTTATTTATTTATTTTCTTATTCATTTTCCAATTCCCAAAGTGCCCCTATTGTCATTCACCAATCCATAAGCCACTTTGGAACCTCATAAATGATCTGTTCAATTATTAAACACATTGAACCATTTATGAACAATTCCTACAGCAATCATATATGCTGTTAAATTTGTACTGTGCACTATTAACCATTGATTTCGAATTTGTTGTGTGTGACCTTTTGGGTTCCCCTCAAGTTGGACATGAAATGAATCGTGATAATTTAATCGAACATAAATTATCCTCCGATCATATGGTCGTTCGATTTCAATGACCAAGGTTGACATCTAGCAACATGCCAAGGCCCCAAATGAGAAGGAAATATATATACCCATTCTGTATGCGATTTACATATGATACAGTCCCTCGCCTCACTGTATCCCCACCGTTTGACCTAAGGTATGGAAAGTGTCTACTTATATAGTCAAAGATATGATGTTGATAGTGTCATGAATCGTGCTAACCCAAGAATCTCACATGATTCTTCCGCTGCGGCCACAGTCTCAAGCACTGTTCACACATATCAACCCGCGAACTGGAATACTACTCTTATAAGAAAATATTATCCAAGAGAGTGGTGATTCTCTGTTGTATCTTTACAAACTTCATGTGTTTCAACAAATGACCCAATCATACCCTTATGACCATGCATCCATGTGATACACCAAGCGGACAGATATCCTCTAGTAGCCTATGAGATCGACTACCCCACTTAAGGGCATATCATATCATCATGCTAGTCTCTCCGCTTTCTGAACGCCTTAATTATTCACAAAACTATGACTAAGAACGTTTGAGAGTAATTATTCTCATAAGGCGTGGAAGCCATCATCTTATTACTCCAATGGCTTTATTACAGTGTTGATTATTCATATAATTTATGTAAGACACGTATAATAACGATTTCCATTTTATTAATTAATGAAAATATTGCAAATACATGTACATACAGTCCATCCACAAGTTTGGTATAGAGCATATCCCTAACACTTACTTCCTTCTCCATCTTGGGTGCATGCATATCTGTTATTGCTTTGACCTTTCTTGTATCCATTTTTATTCCCTGGGCGCCTATCGTATGTCGTAACAAGTTTCCAGACGTAAACCTAAATACGCACTTCTTGGGGTTGAGCTTGAGATTGTACATATCCATTATTTGAAGGAATTTCTCCAATGTAGCAAAATGCATTTCTCGTGTTTCTGACTTGACCATAATGCTGTCCACCTATACCTCGACCTCCTTATACATCAAGTCATGAAATATGGTAGTGGCCATCCTTTGATAAGTAGCTCCTACATTCTTTAGTCTAAAGGGCATTACTTTGTAGCTTTAAGTTTCCCATTTTGTGATAAAAGTCATTTTATATTTATCATCTTCTACCATGAATATCTTGTCGTACCCCGAAACTCCATCTACAAGTGAATACATAACTGATAATGTTGAATTGTCCACTAGAACGTTTATGTGTGATAGAGCGAAGTCGTCATTCGGGCAGGCTTTGTTGAGGTCTCTATAGTCTACACACATCTTAACCCTTCCATCCTTCTTTGGAACTAATACAATATTGGCCAACCATTCTGGGTACTTTACTATTTCCAAGAACCTTGCCTCTACTTGCTTCTTCACCTCTTCCCTAATCTTCTCAGCCCATTCTAGCCTCACCTTTCGAAGATTTTGGTTTACAGACATCATGTTTGGATACGTCGGTATCACGTATTGTGCTATGCTTCTGTCCACCCCCAGTATATCTTCATAGGACCAGGCAAATACTTTTGCATATGTTTTTAATAGGTTCTCTAATTCTTTCCTCTCTTCAAGTGTAACCTTACTTCCAGTAAGTATTTTCTTTGGGTTGTCACAGGTAACGAGGTTAAATGCTAATGTTTTAGTTGAATTAATGTCAAATATGCTCATGTCATGCATGCTATGATGAATGCCAAAAGAAGAAAAAATCATGCAAGTAAGTAAAATCATTCATCTTATAAATTTTCAATGCAATATTATAATCAATAGCTCGGGTCTATTAATGTCTTCATAGCCTTCCCACTCTTCGACCGCATCAGAATATTTTAGCGTTAAGTCTTCTACCTTGAAGACTTATCTTCTTATGACGCTCTTCGATTCTAGTCTTTTGTCCATCTCTTCCTTTTCGCTTTCTGTTATCAAATTCCCTTCCCAATCTACTACATCAACGAAGATTTCCAAGCCTGGCACAATGATTCCATTGACTTCTCATGGTTCTAGATCCCATTGAAATCTTTCCTTCACGAAATAGTCATCCAAACTATTTCCTTTCTTCTTCATTTTTGCCCTTTTTTTTTTGTCTGAGCGGTATCCCTACCCTTTTTTTAGTTGTCTGCCCTTTGAAATCGGGCAATATTCTTACGTCTTGACCCTATGTCCCCAGTCCAGTGTCTGGTTTATAGTTCATCATCTCTATGATTCCAACCACCTTAGGGTCTACCCATCCTTCAAGAATTGTGACCGCTTGGAACCTTGTAAGTGGTTGTACATCTAAAACGGCTACAACATTGCATGTCTCATCCCCAATGGTGATGGTTTTCCCTTTATGTAGAAACTTGATCATTTGATGTAGTGTCGATGGCTCTCCTCCAAGTCTGTAGAACCAGTGTCTTCCTAATAGCAAAGCGAAGGTCACTAGGATACTTATCATTGTGAATTCAACTTTGTCTTCAGTAGGACCCATCTTGAATATGGTTGTTAAAGTTCCCTCTATTCCCCGTTTACTATATAATATGCCTTGATTATCATATCAAAAAGGGCCAGCTCTTCCATTCAGATACCTTATCTGGGTAAAATCCTTAGCATGCTAACATTAATGGAGGATCCATCATCCACCATTACACATGAGGTCTTCTTTCCCTTAACTTTCGCTTTGATAAATAATAGATGATTGTTGTTTCTTCCCTCCATATGGATTTCCTCTTCAGAGAATGTGATTACTTATTTCTACTCTCCATATACAGATAAGGCAGGTACCATTACTTTGCTCAAGGCCTCGACCATGGCTCTCCAGTGTCCGTGAGAATAACGTAATAAGTCTTATATACTAATTTGGGCTCGAGTCTTCTTTAACTGTTAGAGTACCGCGTCATCTTCTCCCTTTTCTTCCTCATTTTTTTTCCCTTCTTCTTATATCCCTTCATTTTGTTTATCAGCGTTATTGTAGAATCTGTCGCTTCTAGTCATTCCTTAAACTTATTCCCTGTCATTATTGGAAAACCTCTCCCAAGACTCATTACATTCCTCCACTTCATTGTCATTATTGTCCCATACTCCTATAACACGGGTATGTTGATGGAAGGTTTGTAAAACATATTCTTTAGGTAGGCCAACATTTATCATGTAGGTTTTTTGTGGTGGGATGGAATTATGGTTAAGTAGTGGGTTTCAGTTGGTGTTGGGTTGGTGTTTTGGGATCAAATATTTTGTGGCTATCGATAAGGCCTTGGATCTCGTGACAGAGGCGGTTGTAGTTGTTGGTGTCGTGTCCTTTTTGTTGGTAGAAGTGGCAGTATTGGTCTAAGTTCATGTGGCGAGGTACAATATTTGCTAATAATTTAGGGTTTATGGGTTTCAACAAACCTTGTCTCTTCAACTTTTGAATTCCCTCGATAAAGGTCTGTTGAGGTTGGAGAATCAGTTGTTGCAGATATAAGCGACTTCGGTATGAGTGAGCTTGGCTTCTGGAGGCCCACCGAGAGTTTTTGGTTTTGGCTATAGAACTTCCTATTTTAAGTTTCCTTCTCTTCTATATCAATGACCGTCTCCTTCAACTGTATGAAATCTGCAATCATGGAGGTCATTCTTCTCAATTTATTATAGATGGAGGGCTTAGTTCCCTTGATTATCATCTTAATCTAATCCTTCTCAGAGGGTCATGTCTGCATCTTTAGAAGTTGGCTTCTCCACTGATCCGCAAACTTCTTGAAACGTTTTTCTGGCTTTTGCTTGGTGTGCTCCAAGTCACGGAGTGACATATATATTTATATGTTAATGATGTATTGGTTAAGGAAGGCTTTTTTGCTAAGGATCTATAATAGTCCTTTTTTCTTTTTGTCAAGATTGTGGTACCATACAACTAGAGCTCTTTCTAATGACATTCCAACATCTTATTACTTAGCATTGGGATAGTCTAATCGAACTCATCAAAGAGACATACTGCCTTATGTGAACTTTTAGGTCTTCGTTAATGTTAAATTTCACTATTTCGGGCATCCTAAACTAGTAGGTAATTGCTCCTTAAAAACCATAACATTGTAGTCCTGTAAGTCCTAATGTTAACCATTCATTTTTTGGGTCACTGCCTTCATATGTTTCTTCAACCTTTGCAACTCTACCTCGGCCTTGACTTGGCCAATTTTCCCGCAGCATATTCTGTCATGTATTCTTCATCATCTGGTATTAAGCCTCCCTCAATCCTACTATATGGCTCCTCACGCCTCTTCTCGCTAGTCTCTACCCATGCTGTCTGGATCACACGTACGACTGCATGCGGCTCTCTTTTCCTACTCTTTCTAGCCACGCCATTTTTTGAAAGTCCATACTCCCTTGCGGACCCTGAAGCATTTCTTCTGGTTTGATATCTCTATAATATCACTATCTAAAGAGTTGTTTTTGTAAATGTGGTCTAAATTTTGCCTAGGCCGCTCTTTCAGGTTTTCGGCCTAGCAGGCTACTTTAACTTTTGTTCGGACGACCCTTTCAGGTTTTCAATCCAGCAAGCTAACAATCTCTATTTTTTTACTCTGCATTGAATGATGTACCCATACGCGTTTTGAATTTTCCTCTTTTAACTATGACTACACATTATATCAATAAAACATCAACATTCTTTCTTAGTACATATGTGAATATACTAATTTATTTATTATGATTAGTACCATTATCGTTAGTCATCCCTTTCGGGTTTTTCGACTAAACTTTTTTCTTTCGCTCACCTCTCCCTAACTTTTTCCTAAACCATTTCTGATTTAGCGAGATGTGATCTAACTTTTGCTTAGGCCGACCTTTGCGGATTTTCGACCTAACGAGATCTTTTTTTTTTTTTTTTTTTATACAAAGTATTTCTTCAGCCTGTCTAGGTTGACTGGTTCCATGAACTCATTTCTTTCGTATCATACAATCTCATTGCTCCGTATTCCATGATCTTTCTAACCAGATAAGGTCCTCCCAATTGGGCCTGAACTTCCCCCTTGGGTGTATAGATAATGGCCTTGACTGTTTCAGCACCAAATCCCATTCTTTAATCTTGCTACACCTAACCTTTTTATTAAAGCCCGAGCAATTCTATTTTTATATAGTTAAGTGTGATAAAGAATTTTCATCCTCTTCTTTTAACAAAGCTAGTTGTTCAAACCTTGCCCGCAACCCATTCTTGTTCAAGAAAGTATGCTGTATCAGAACTCTCATTGATTGTATTTCAATCTCCACCGGTAGGACTGTTTCCATCCCATACACCAAAGAGTAAGGTGTGTCTCTCGTTGCGGTTTTGATCGAAGTTCTATACCCCAATAATACGAATGGTAACTTGTCTACCCAATTCTTATGGGTTTCTGTCATTTTAGTTAGGTTTCTCTTTAAGATCTTGTTGGTGGCTTCTATTGCGTCATTGGCTTGTGGTCTGTATGGTGATGACTTATGGTGTTTAATCATATACTTTTACAGTAAACTTTAGTCACTCCTTAAAACTTGTCTTATCATTCATTACCACATGGTGCAGCACCTCATACCAACTGATGATATTGGGGGCTATAAACTTAGTCATCTATCTAGTGTGACATTGTGAAAGGACTCATCTTCCACATATTTAGAAAAGTAGTCTACGGCCACTACAATGAATCGGTGCCTATTAGATGCTTGTGGCTTGATTTCACCATTCATGTCTATTCCCCATGTTGAGAACGGTCAAGGCTCTGATAGCTCGTGTAGCTCTGTTTATGTAGGTTATTCAAGTCCTCATGGACCTGATGATGAACATTAAAAAATGTACATTTATTAAAATGAAAATTAATTATTTTACACTTGTAGTTTCATTAATCCCCTTAATTTAGCACATTTGTGAAATAATAATTAAATTTATATTTTACATATTTTTATTGTGATTTTTATTTCTTATGTATGTGAAATAATACATTGGATGCATAAATAGAAAAATGGACGTGATATTTAGATTTTGGAGGCCGAAAACTTGAAAGAGCATTCTAACAGTGTACAATTTCAGAAATTCCAACTTTGCGCAAGTTTCGTATTTTAGCCATAATATTTTACTCCAATATCGAATTGAGGTGATTCTAGTCCCAGATAAAAGACGACTCAAATATATACAACTTTTTTGTTTACAAGACTCTCTATTTCTGAGGTTTTCAAGGTCGAAATTGGTGAAGAAACCAATATATATTGCATGTAATTTTAATTATTAAAAAAGAAAGTAAAAAAGTTAAAATTAAATTAAAATTAAAAAATCAAAAAAATTAAAAAAATTAAAATTTGAAATGTCACAATCCCGTGGAAAGTTGTAATTAATAATTGAGGGATGAGCACTTCTACTATAAATAGAAATACTCACCTCACATTTTCTTCATGTTTATTTCATTTTCCCTCTTGAAGAATTGGAAGAAGTGTCTTGTGTATTTTATTTTTCTTGTTATCTTTTTTCTTTCAGTGATAAAATTATGCAAGTTTTTATTCAAATCATTAGTAGCTAATTCTATTATTCTGGGGTAAAGGGTGAAACTCTAAGTCTCTAAATAAGAGAATATAAATTATTTTTACTTATATTGTAATAAATGAATTGTAATCTGAAGACTAATATTTTATCTACTCTTATATTTGTGGGTGTCTTGATTCTTTGAAGACAATCAAATCTTAGTTTGCACAGTTAATACTTTACCCTATATTATATGAGAGAATAATTTAAATCTGGATTAATTATTGATAAACTTTGTTACCGCTTTTATAGCTGGTTTGATTTATTTTGCATAATTGAGTTCCTAACTAGACTTGTTATAGACAAATATTATCACCGCTTTTATGACTGGTTTTATGGTTTTGGCATAATTAATTTATGAAGTCCCCAATGGTTGTGGCTTGGTGGTGTAGGGTTCAGGTTCAGGATCTCACTTGGATCTAGAGATGTGTTTCTTGTAAGAGCTTGGGACAGCCAGGGGTTTTACCTACTCCGCTTAAACCCAAAATTGGTGATTTGGCGGTGGGGTTTCCAATGTTTAAAAAAAAATCCTGAAGTAAATTACCTAGATAATAATAACAATTTATATATTATAAAAAGTAAGATTCTCTATATTTGAAATATCAAGAGTGGATGCCTTAGCCAAGCATCCTAATTTATTGTTGCAGTTCAATTTAAAATTTCCCATCAGTTCAAAAAATTAAGACTTTTTTGTCACTCGAATTATTATTTTATCTTACTAAATCTATTTCATGTGGATCGACCTTGAACTTACAGGTTATTTTATTACTTCGACAGTCTTATAATTGGGAGTAAAGAACCACTTTGTGAGTGTTTCAATTTTTGGAGCTGTTGCCGGGGAATATAATTTAGTAGATAGAATAATATTTTAACATCCTTGTTTTTTATTTCTTTTCTTTTTATTTATTTTTTTTTTTGTATTTTCTTCATCTCACATTTTTTTCTTCTTTGCATTTGTATAGATCCAAGATGTCATGATTGATCCTAAATGAATCCTGAACCCAGACATCCCACAAATAGACAAACCCTGTACTTGATTCTTCAAGGTTATATGAGATAGAAAACTCAATTAAAATGGAGCTAGCATTTTAAAAAAGAATTTCTTGAACCATCCCCATCTAGAGATTCTTCTATAATTTTTTTATGAGAACCTAATTCGAGAAATTGAGACAGTTGAACGATAAATTCAATTGAGATTTGAATTGACAAGAATCAGAGGATATTTTAGGATCTAATCACTATATTTTATCTCTCTTTTGTTATTTGTTTCACTTGCTTATTATTTTTCTTTTTGTAAATATTGTATTTGCATATTTAAATTTTAGCATATAGTCTGAATTTAGGTTGCATGAGACATTGGTCTCGATCATCTAGTGGTAGATTAAATAGAGAGTCTCAACACCTTCATCGTTAGTCAAAATGGGCCATAACTGAAATGAAAACCCACATGGCCGAGATAAAATCTACTTGATCAAGTAGAATGTGAGTCTCAGCGTGGCGATCTTAATCATCCTAGGACACTCAGAGAATTCATGAATCCCACTAGGACATGATCACCATCTTGCATTGCTTTCCCCTCAGATGCTTCATGTTTCAATTTTAAACCAGGTGTCATCCAACTTTTACATACATTCCACGGTCTAGAATCAGAAAATCCTTATCAACACTTAAGAAAAATTGAAATAGTATGTAATACTTGCACTGACCAAAATTGAAGCATGAATATAATTCGACTCAATTTTTTCCCTTTTCTTTAAACGATAAAACTAAAATTTGGTGTAGAACCTTAGGTCAGGATCCATCACAACATGAGATGATTTGAAAGAGCAATTTCTGAAAAAATTATTTCCTCCTCACAGGATAATTTCCTTTAAGAGGAGAATCCCAACTTTCACATAAGAGTCGGGGGAACCACTTTACCAATGTTGGGAAAGATTTAAAGAGATGTTGAATGTTTGTCCACATCACGAGCTTGAAACATAGAGGTTGACTTCCTACTTCTACGAGGGTTTAACACCCCAAAGTAGACAAGTAGTGGAAATGATGTGTAATGGTGAGTTTAGGGATAAAAATCCTGAAGATGCACTAGATTACCTACAATACATAGCAGAGAATGCACAACAATGGGACACAGTAGGAACTTATAAGTCGTCTGTAAAACCACAGTCATCTGGTAGAGGCATGTTTAACCTTAGGGAAGACCATGACCTATCTGCTAACTATGCATCTCTAGCTAAAAAGTTGAGGCATTAGAAATGAGGAAGAGCGATCATGTCAAGTCAATTCAAGAGGTCACATGTCATATTTGTAATTCAAATGAACATGTCACACAAGTTTTCCCAACCTTGCCAGCCCTGCAAGAATGTCTCCATGACCAAGTCAGTTACATAAACACCTTCAAGAGACCAAATCCAAACCTATACTCCAAAACCTACAATTCTTGTTGGAGAAACCATCCAAACGTCAATTGGAGGAATGATAACCAAGCACAACCATCGTAAAACCTCCCCAAGTACATCAGAATTTCTAAAATTCTCATAATTATGCACCATATGTCCCACTGCCTAGGAAAACCCTTGAGGATACCTTGCATGCTTTCATTGAGAAATATGAAGCAATCAATAACCAAAACGTGCAAACATTGATTGATTTAAAAGATACTTTTCCAAAATCACATATGCAATGACCATTAATGAGAAATGAAAGTTTCTTGCACAACCACAGCCGAACCCTAATAGTCATCAAAATCCTCATGAGGGTAGTTATGGTAGTCAACGCATAGATCAAGTCAAATCTGTTATAGTGGTAAAGTCATCCACAAACTTATTCTTGAACCTCATGAAATTGAAAATAAGTCAGATTCAGAGGGTAAGGAAGGGGTTGATGATCCATTACCTATCGTTGATGATAACGATTTTCGTTATGCACCTTCATTTCCTCAAGCATTAAAAAAGTGAACCATTCTCCATAAATATATGAAATATTCAAACAGGTGAAGGTAAATATTCTTTGTTAGATGCCATCAAACATATACCATCTTATGCCAAATTTTTAAAAGGCTTATGCACTGTCAAAAGAAAATATCACATAAGAAAGAAAGCTTTTCTAACGGAATAGGTAAGTTCCATTCTCTCAACCAATAATGCATTAACATATAAAGATCCTGGTTGTTCAACTATTTCATGTATTATTGGAAATCAAAAAATTGAACATGTTTTGCTTGATCTTGGAGCCAGTGTCAATTTGCTTCCATTTTCGGTTTACCAACAACTTAATATTGGAGAGTTAAAACTGTTGGAGTTGGTGCTTGGAGTGCCAATCCGAATAATATATTGTATATTTTATTATTTATTAATAAATTAATTATATATTTATTTCAAACCTTATTAATGGTAATGTCATTAGGCATATTAGATTGATGTATAAATATGCTAAGAATGACATCGACCTTAGAATAGTCTTATAGTAATACTGGACACTTGGTGGTCCGACATTGGGATAATATTACTATTATAAATTATTCTTAAAGTAAATATTCCTAGCCGTTGGTTTTGGAATACGGTCGAATTTTTATAACCTATAAGACTATCACATGTCATATATTGGAATTAGAGTTCCAATGGTTTAACCCGATGTACCATATGTTTTGGAAACTCATATAGACTTGTGGGTATTTGTTGGAGCGAATACGAAATGACTCATAAGTGATTCCTAATAGTTGGAAGTACACACCACCATCAATAGGAATCTCCTCGAGTCGAGTAGCATATGTGATCCTTGGGCTATATGATAGGATTGATTTTCTGTTAGATCCTCCACACTTAGATACCATGTATGTCAGAGACCTTTCATGGTCTGACCGTTAGATGTTCGTTGGGTGTGGACTGATGCACTCATTAATCAAGTGCGTATCAAGATAGGATCCTTCGGCCCGTATGTGTACCATAAGGGGTTTAGGTATCCATGTGAGTAAGTCACGATTCTTAAGACTTTGGCCAAAGCCGATCACCTAGGGTGGATCGCATTAATTGTAAAGAATTATGGATATGTCGACATGAGATGTGTGCCTCAGAAACTTGACGATGTATTCTATATTTCCTAAGCTTAACTTGGATAGCCTACGACATAGGGATTGTTAAACATATGTGATGACCTCGACTTGTATAGTTTAGAAAGGTCGGTAGTGTTCTTCGTGAATTTGGAGGTGGCCGAATTGCGTACATATTAGCTAGGCTTATATAATGAACGTGACTAGACTTAGAGAGTCCCACAATATGAAGTATATTCGTTGAGCACTTAGATAGACGATATTTTTTGATGATAAATAATATTCGATATTATAATTATCAACTAAGATAATTAAGTGTTATTAGATAATATTGATTATTTACTTAGACCTAATTGGATTAATTGCATTAATCCAAAATTAGCACAAGCGCTTTGTCGTAATTTCATAAATATCTGTACCATTTGAGGATATTTTGATAATTGTAAATATGTAATTATAGGTGTTTTTGGCTTGATTTATTTGGATTAAATCAAAGTGGCAGACATGTAACTAATCCATTAATTAAATTTTGTCTTGATTTAATTGGATTAAATCAAAGCGGTAAACAAAGTTCGTTAGTCACACCTAATTATACATATTTGGAAAATTAGATTAAGCCCACATAAAAGTTGATTAAAATTTGTATTAATTAAAAATTGCCTAAGTTTTGCTATAAATAGTAAACTTGAGCAAAGGTTTAGTTAAATACAAGTAATTCTTTGAGAAATCAGCCTAAGTTAGAGAAGTGTTTAGAGAAGCTTTTGAATATCTCTACAACATTTCAACAAGGAGAAATCAAGACTGGATCTTGGAGTGAAGATTGCTAGCATTGGAATTAAGATTGGATCTTGGAGTCAAGCTTGCTAAACCTTGGAAGTTCTCCAACCATTTCAACAAGAAGAATGAGATTGGATCTTTGTATCCAGCTTGCTAGGTAAGTTTGATCTTATCCTAAGCTATGTTCTTCATTAGTGAGTTGTCACTAATGAGACATATAGTGATGAATTATGTATTGGATGCATAATAACATAGCTTAAAATTAAAATTAGGTTAATGAATTGTGTATAGATGCTTTAGAAGTATAAACACACAATATACTTGTAATTGGGTCAAAGATGTTCATGTTGAACATGGAACAAATAATACGAGTTTGGAACTCTAGATTAAAGCTTATAACTATGGCTACCATTCTAGAATCATTTGACCACCGTTGAGTGACTTAGAATTGTTCATGAGTCATTTCAGTATGGGATTCTATTTTGATTTGTGTTTTGATTCAAACAAATATTTATATATGTATTTGGAATACATGTATGTTAGTTGTAAAACATGTGTTGTGGTTGGTTTTGATGTTAAAATTTGTTTTAAGGTGTATTGAAATGATATGAGAAAATTGGAAATGTTTAGAATTGATTTGAATGTTAAAATGCTCTCTGCCAAACATTTTACACAGAGCAGCCTCGAGACACTGACCTTCCAGCGTCGGGACACTGACCTTCCAATGTCGGGACACTGAGCATCAGACATCCAGGCGTTGCGGCTCTCACCCTTGCATGTCACGATGTCGAGACGTTGAGCTGTCGTAGATTTGGGCATCGCCTCCCAAGCCTTTGAGTCGCGACACCGAGAGCTGATGAACACTAAAACTTCATTTTCTCCATTCGAGAGTTTTGATTTGGTCCCCATTTTTCCTACAGACTCATATCGAAATATAGTTTTCACTAAAATATTTTAATATACACTTATCCCTGATATCATTGGGTTAGACCCACTTCTGCTACGCGGGATACAAATCTAAATCTAGGGTTTCCACAACCGCCCCAATAGAATGGTATCAGGGTAAAGCTTAACCACACAATACATGTTGCATGTTTGACATGTATTTGAATCTATACCTCTGTATTTTAATTTAATTACGCATAAGTCATATTGGATATGTATGCATGTTTTAAATTAAAATTTTGACCTAGTTATGTTAATGATTTGATTGTCATAAATCTCTCATGATTAGTTGATTACTATATTTTAAGTAATAGTATTAGTAATGTTGGAGGATTATTGGAAGGTCCGTCTTGTAAATATAGAGATGAATAAGTTCTTACAACTTATACCCAAGATCATCATTATTGTGAGGGTATAAGTGCTCGGAACTTAGGTCGCTCCCGTAAAATATTAGATGTTGCGTGATTAGTTAACGTAGTCACCCAATATCGTCATTATTGTGAGGGCGTATGTACGAATCTCATTAGTGCAAATTGACAAGTATACACATGGAATACGTCTTAATCCAAAACTGTCAATAGTGTGAGGATAAGAAACTATTCAGGACCAAACTAGGAGTCACATGAATGTGATTGACCTTGGAGGTCTACCTAATGAGTTTATAAAGGCCAATTCCGTTGATAGTGTGGCTGGAGTAAATATCATGGGATCCACTTCCGGCTATGAAATTTTGATAGACAAATTTTTATTTTTCCGTTAAGAGAGATTATGGAATTACGTAAAGTAGTGGGAGGCCACTAATAGATTTAAAATTCCATAATCAATAAGTGTTATTATTTTGAAATGAAAAATATTATGCTATTATTTAAAATATTGTCTTGTAGATGGCTGCCGCAAATCCATTGATGTGACTTTTGGATTCTAATAAACTAAAAGAAGTTGAGAACTGTTTCAAATCGGAAATGACCATCCCCTTGTCATGTCCAACAAAATTCAGTCTTTTAGATGGCTAGCCGATATCAACCTGACATCATTACTTAGGACATTCATTTGTCAGTGTGCTCCTACTAACCTCTTTATATACACAAGAATCATTTTCGTTTTGAAATAAATCATATGAAATTATGATTACATCAAAACGATAGTTCCAAGAACCCAATGATTGATTCAATCCACCCATGGATCAAATTAACTTGCAAACCTTGTTGCTTGTTTTGGTACGACAAAACAGTCAGGATGTTATAAACATCCTCCAAAAGGTTTCGTTAAGGAAAACGGTTTTGGCATTCAGCTGCCATATTTCATAAATGAAACATGCAGCATCAGCAAGCATTATCCAAATGGATTTAACCATGGCAACGAGTAAAAGGTTTCGTCATAATCAACACAATGTTGATAACGATACATTTTCGCTACAAGCCCAGCTTAGTACGTTGGTATGTCGCCTTCCATGTATGTCTTCCTTGAAGACTCATATAGTACCAATAGGCACAATGCCTTCCGGTACAACAACTAGTATCCAAACTTGGTTGGTATTAATGGAATCCATTTCAGACATTATGGCACTATGCCATAATAGGGAGTCGATACCTTGTATCACTTCCTCCTCGTAGTCAGTTCATAATCCTCAATAAGATTGACATCTTTACGAGGTGAGATCAGAAACCCATACCCCAGGTTGTTTTCTGACTCTCTCCGACTACTCGGTCTTGTGTATTCGAAGATTATTGGTATAGTTTAAACGTTGATGAACTATTTATGTTCCATTAAGGAATCGGTGCCCGGAACAGTATTACTCCGATTTTCATCGAGTTTTACTTTCCTCCCACTTACCACTGCATATTAGGTATTCCTCTTAGGAAAACCGCTTGGCGAGCAACAATTACATTGTTCTCTAGTGAGATGTATAAGTATTATACTTTGGTTTCCCTAGGATAACCTACAACTTAGGCACTTATCGATTTGGGTTCTAGTTTGGTATCATCCAACGTATGCCTAGCATTCCCAAATCTTCAGGAATGAGAAAACCCAGTTTCTTTCCTGTTCATATCTAATATGAAATCTGTCAAATAGATTCTTATGGAACCTTATTCAAAATAAGTTTTGCACTGATTAAGCGTATTCGTTGAAGGAAATGGTAGCTCAGAGCGACTCATATTAACCTTATCATGTCCAACAAAATTCAGTTTCTCCGTTCAGACACACTGTCAAACTGACGTGTTTCGGAAGGAGTCCTCATTGAAAGAATACTATACTTTCAAGTATTTGAGAAACTTATTGCTTAAGTATTTTCATCATGGTCTAACCGTGATGGTTTAATACTTTAGCCAATCTATTTGTCTACTTCATGTCGAAACTCTTTGAATTAATCAAAAGTTTCCGATTCGTGTTTCAAAAGAAACACATAATCATAACGCGATGCCACATCCGTAAAGGTCACGAAACATTCATATCCACCTCTAGCCTAGCTAGACATGGGCCCACTAACGTCAATATGACCGAGGGCTAACAGATCGGTGGCACTTGTACTTTTACCAAATAAAAGGTGTTTTAGGCATTTTGCCCAATAAACTAGATTCTTAGACATTATTTGAATAGGATCAAATCCGTCCTAGTATCCACTCTTCGAAAGTGTGGATATACGAGTCTTGTTTAATGTGTCCTAGACAACAATGCCACTTATAAGTCTCAACTGAATAATTCAGTTTGAGCTATTTGTTTGTCATGTCATATGTTCGAGATTCATTTATATTCAAAATATAAATACTGTTATTCACATCTAATGTGATTATCTCAATATCATCTTTATAAAATGAAACACTTTAGTGTTCTAGAATATAAAGGTATATCCGCAACAGATTAAACCCTGATATAGAGATAATGTTTCTAGTCAAACTAGTTACATTGTAACAGTTTCCTAATTTAAGTACACACCCTAAGGGTAGTTCCTAAACTTAGGTGTCTACGGTTAAAACAGCGACTGTCGTCCCATTTTCGACTCGTAAGTTAATCTCAATCTGAAGTCAGTATCCTGCTTGTCAGCAGATTCTGCACATCAGTACATATTTATGTACCACACTCAGTATCTAAAATCCAATTTTAATACTAGTAGTGAACATATTTATGACATATATTCTTGAAGTCAGAGCCTTGCCCGTCTTCAATTCCTTTATGACTATCTTGTCCATACGGCAGTCACGCTTCCGTGTCCCCGTTTGCCACATATTAGGCAGATATTTTGGGATATGTCATTTGTCTTCCCAGAAGATTATAATGATTTTGCCTTTGCCCTTTTTCCATACTCCAGAAGCCTTTGGCCAAGCCTTGGCCTTCTAGAATGTCGAAATAAGATGCGCCTTGCGCTTCTGGCCTTATTGCAAACTTTGGCTTTGTCTCATTAAGAATAGCCAATAACTCTCCAAGAGTTTACTATTGCAATTTAGAACTTCTAAGATCTAAAGATAGATCTATGAAGATCCTTCAATTTCATTATGATACTATAAGGATCTAATCCTTAGTTCTGATTAAGAAATTAAGGAGTCTATTTGGCAAGCTTAATGGATTAAGCACTAAAGTTATCATCACATGAATATTCCAAATATCATGTTCTACTATTCGCTCAACTCCGGGCTTAGGCTCGAGATGTTATTCTATCAAATAGATTAACTTCTCAGTTTTCAGGACTATCCTGAAGTTTTATTCCCAATTTGAAAATTAAAGTCTTTTAAAAACATTTTCACCCAGGATTATGTTTTAAACACTAATCTTTCAATTATCTTGATTCTAATAGTCCAACTATTTAATCAACAATTTTAGGTACTATTCATTATATGGTTACTATAGTCCAACTATATAATCAACTATAATTTAATTGGTTAAATTCAATTATATTGATTACTATAATCCAATTATAAAATTAACTATTAATTGAAATAGTTTGAATACAGTCCGACTGTTCAATTTAAACACGATTAAATATTAGTCCAACTAATATATTAATTATTTGACGAAAAATTTGTAATGAGCGCGTATGGCAAGTAATTAAACGAATATTGCAAATTTAATACTTGCCTCCCACTATGTTTCGGCGAGCCTCTAACCCTCTGTTGAGTACTTGGGAAACCTTATTTCCTAGTGGGCTAGGATCCCATTAAATAACACACAATCTTGACTTTGGCCAACAAATTGTATGATAATTAACTAGGTAGATCTCTAAGATCAATTGGATCCCATCAAATTCCTAGATCCAGTAGGTGGACATCCAAGTCCGAAACATATATCCTATATATGCCAATATATCCAATATATTGCCTAACATTTTTCCTCTGAATCAACTAAGCATTGGCTTTGGCACAACAAACTTAGTGATCCCAGTTAAGCGGAACCCATTGACCTTGGAAAGCTTCGTAATCAATGTCGATGGACAAGAAGTGATCTTGACTTTGGCCAACAAATCACAACTTGGACAAGACACCGATATGGAATAAAGCCTTCATGATTCAAACACATCCGCGATGGACAAAGGTCTTGACTTTGGCCAACAAACCAGTGCCAGTCTTGGATCTTGAGAAAGAATCACTCAATGGAAGGAAAAACGCTTAATATGTAGTGAGGGTTTTTCGCGTGTAATTGGCAACCAATTAATTATCTTTGTTAAGGTCTCATCATCATACACCCTTAAACATGCATTCTAAACACATAATAAGGCTCGTAAATAAATATAATAATGATATGCGGATGGATACTTAAACACATTGTTCCTAGAACCAATCTCTCTCTTTCCTCTCTCCCGCTAGCACAAGTATTACTTCTACCCGATTACATAACACTTCTAAAGAAACCTCATTTACATTGAGGGGAATGGGTGAGAAGAGAAATACAAATAGTGAAGAGGTAATAGGGTGGACACACAGGTTCAATTTAATAAATTCTAAATTTATTACAACAATTTCCAAAATTGCCCTCACCCATCTAATATCCATCTGATATACATTATTCATACATCGCATCCATGTATTCACACAAGCATGTTATCAATCAATCTAATCCAATTAATTAATCTGAAATTAATGACCATCCAATGTTCAAACAACGATTTGATTTTGCGCTAGTCCGACGTCGTTTTGCGAATAAGTACTCAAAGTACGAATTATTGAATTAAATTAAACTACAACATTAAATCCAATTTAATTTGCATTTAATACTAATTCATCATTTAATTCAAATTAATATTTACACTTTTTAATGTAACTTTTCGACTTAGATTCCAAATCTAATCGTTACGGGTCTCAAAGCCCATTAACATCCAATGTCAATTTAATTTAAAGTCCAATGGGCTTTCAATTAATTTCTTAAGGCATGGACTTTTGGTCAATATGGGTCAAACCCAAATACCAAAGCCCATTTAAGGAATCACCCTTATTTGCCAAGAAACCAATTTAGGCCCATTAGGCCCAATTAAAATTAAAGGTCCATTAAGTCATAATTGGACTTTATGGATATGGTTTTGGGCCCAATTGGATCCAACCAATTAGCCTAAACCAAACTTGGCCCAACCAAGCCCATTAAGCCCAATTACAACTTTACAAGCCCAATTCTAAATTTTGGCCCAATTAATTAAATTACAGAAATTCCAAATTTCATAATTTAATTAACCTAAAGTGTATGCCATAAATATTAACCAAATTAACATTTCCAAAATACTAATCACTCAATTAATTATGCTCATTATCATCAACACATGTCCAACACATTTGAATCAAAAATCACATCATTTTCATGCTTCAATGTCACGGTATTATGGGGATTTCTTTGTCCGATTCGTTTTAATCCAATTAAATCCTAAATCAACATTACCCAATTGATTTCAACTCATCTAATGATCAAAATCAAAAAAATACCATGACTTTAGGGCAAGCATAACATTCGGCCAAGCCTAAATTTTGGGAAAAAATTGATCCAATCAACTTTTCATGAAATTGATCATATACAACTTCAATACAACATCATTCAAGCATACTCAATCAATTAATTTTATCAAATTATGCTCAAATTGATTTTACCCTAATTTTACCCTAATTTGTTTCATGCTCAAAATGGCTCTGATACTATTGTTGGGTTTCTATTAAGTCCCAAGGATCAATTCAAGCAATGAAATCATGTGTGAATACTCAAACAAAGTATGGCGGAATCATACTTACATTGATCGGATTTTGATGCGATGAACACAAAATCATTTTGCTCCTCATAGAAGCTCTCGGTAGTGGATTGTCTTGGACTCCTTGAGTTTTTGGTCACCACCAATTTTTGTGCTCCTCCATTTTCGGTCAAACTCCATGGATGAATCTCGAAGCTCCAAACTTTGTGTGGTGATTCCATACTCATGAGTTAGTTCCCTATCACCTTAGGATGACCCTTCATGTGCTAGCATAGGAAAAATTACCACAAATTTTCCTTTCCACTTGTTCTTGCTCACGGTTTTGGCAAGCCAAAAGGGAGAAAGAATTGGCCCTAGGCCGAGAAGATGAGGGAGAAGAAGAGAAGTTTTGATGGTTGGTTTGTGTATCTAATACACTTAAATTGATTTTCCAAAAAAAAATAATAAACATATACCAAAATTTTGTAAAAGTCTTTCAAAAAGTGAACAAAAATTTGGAGCCAAAATGGCCATAAATGCCATCAACCACTCATGTCACTATTCACATCAATCAATGATGACACGCATCACTTCACTCAAAGTGATGTGACTTCCATCACGTGATTGACTAGTGATTTGAAGCTAGATGTGACTTGTGGGCCGCACTTGATTCGCAATGCGAGTGCACCCGCAAACACTCTCGGGCTCGGGTTCGCTAATTCCGAATTAACGAATTTTCCATTGCGACGAAATTAAATCTAATTTAATTAATAACTTTGCCTAGCAAAATTACTATTCACGTCACTTGCGAATTAATTTTAAATTAACTCGTTTGCCCGAATTAACATCTAATTTCAATTCAGGGTCGAAATCCAATTTCGTATAAAATATCGAATATATTATTTTATCGATTAATTCCAAATTAATCGTTCTCTCTCTTTAATTAATATTTTATCCCAGATAAAATAACTCTGTAATTAATCCCAGATTAATTTTCTCTCTCTTATAATTAATCCCAGATTAATAAAGTGCGAGTCATACGTCATCGTTGAATCTTCGGGAAGCGACCCATTAGATCCCCAGATATGTTGGCAGTAAATCCGGTCGATGGACTATCCGAACACGTACGTACCTAGTACTACATTTATACCGATTTACAAGACATGGTTGGCTTCTAGCAAAGCACCGTGCCTACCCAATTCTCCAGAAATATTCTTACTGTAATATGTGATCTATATCAGGCGTAGTATACGTAGTATTGCGTATTTCGATCTAACATCGGATGTCACGTGCAAGGCCTGGGGCTTGAATCGCGTCTGCCCCGTACGAAGCACATATCGGATCTCTGGTAACTAGTCTCTATAATCAGATAAACATGACCTAGTCGTAATATCCCGATGGCTGCACATATAAGAGCACCAGTTCCGTATCCTACGTGATCATCATCTCCACTATGACTGGAGTGATACTTCCATCTCGACATCACACCCAAAACACTATGATTCTCAATATACCCAGAAGAGGCGTACACAGAACCGGTTAAAGCCCTGGACGACCAAAACCAAAGTATATTAATTGTCGCAAGTATAAGCGGTGCAAGTCTCAGGTTAAGACCAAATACACCTACCATGATTCGGACTTCCATAGACACATGGTCATACTACCAATGGAATTCCGAGGGGTCTATCCAGAGCGAAGTTGTTTCCCGTACCATCGGTAAACACAACCTCCTATTACACTTGCATGAGTATCCTATACCCAAATATATGAGAACTATACCGTTATGCTCCCACAACGCGTATAAGGACCTTCTATCATTTATACATCTTGGTAATCTAATTACAAATGATAAAAGGGCAATTTCCTTTGTCACATAGTTAATTTGTACAACAACACCATGATCTGTACAAATAGTGATGCTATGGGCCATAACTGTCCAACAAGACCACCGTCAATAGGAATCTCCTCGAGTCGAGTAGCATATGTGATCCTTAGAGTATACTATAACATTGATTTTGTGTGAGATCCTTCATACTTAGATGTCATGTATGTCATAGACCTTTCATGGTATGACCGCTAGATGTTCGTTGGGTGTGGACTGATGCACTCGTTAATCAAGTGCGTTTCAAGATAGGATCCGTCGGCCTGTATGTGTATCATAAGGGTTTAGGTATCCATGTGAATAAGTAATGATTCTTAGGACTTTGGCTAAAACTGATCACCTAGGGTGGAGGTAAGGACTTTTCTCACTAGTCTCAGCCCTCGTTGCTTGGATTGTTATATGATTTAACATAGCACTGATTAGAGTCTGTACTTGTTCCGGTAGTTTGTTCACTATGTTTTCAAGTTGGTCCATTCAAGAATTCTCGTTGTTGGCCATTTTTGTGCTACTTGCGATCGGGTTCTTAATATTCCTTCCTCCCTAACCAAATACTCCATTATAATGGCTATAATCACGAAAGTTAGCATAATGTGTGAATGAATGAATGAATGCATGAAATGAAGGGTTCGTTCTTACATCATTCTTCCAACCTTATTTCTCCCACACATGTGGTGAGCCAATATTTGCCCTAGATTTGGATTTGCTTATGCACCAAGAGGCTTAAGTGGTAAACCTTGGCTACCTCAGTTCCACATCATCGTTGAAAGACAAAAGAACCCTATTTACAAAATAATTAAGCCAAATATGAAAGCGATGATAAAACAGGATAGATAACAAACAAAGTAAACTCAGCTAGATGTATTATGTATCCGGCCGGATATATATTATCTCTTCATGTCCGGACAAACTTGCAGGGAGTCAGGCCGAACTTATTGCACAATCAGGAGATTTACAAAAGCGGGACTATAACCATACACATCCAAAGAAGAATTATAATAATATTAGAAATAAAGGAATCGATAAGATAATAACGACATGCATACATCTAATCATGTTTCGTCGGCCTAGTCTCGTGGAGACCTAGCCAGCTGATCGGTGAAATCACTCACGTAACGCAAGTGCACGTATCGTTCAAGTAGTATAAAATGTATCGATCCCACGAGGACTTAATACCTAAGCTATTAATTTATGAAGCCAAATGTTTACAAGTATCTAATGGATTGGTTGGTGATTTTAAACTAAAATAAGTAAATAAAACAGTGCGAATGTAAGTGAAAGGAAAATTCAATATTATAAAACTATCCAGGGTTGTGAATTCTTCCAATATCTTTTAAAGATGAAGTGGTTATCTCATGTTTATGCAATATATCAGTTTATTAACCTGGAATATGAAATTATGCAAAAGCCTATGTCGATGGTCAGATGCAAACACCCAAATAACCCAATTAATCATATGTCTATGTTAACCAAGTTACCTGAATTCATTAAGACTAAGTTCCAATTATGGCTACCCCTGCCAGACAGGTATATGTCTATCCTGTAAGGAAATCTATTAAGGGGTATCTAATCCCTAAGGGAGATCGTGGGCTATTAAGTATAAGGCTGAAACCTAAAATCCATTCATCTAGTTCATTTTAAGTTTACCACATCAATCTTATTAATGGCCAGTTAACGAGAAGCATTAAACTTAAGACTTAATAAATAAACCTTTCTATTACCCAAGACACAAAATAACCTCTTATAAACCAGTGATATTGGAATTCATCACAACCCTAGATAAGGGATTTAGTTACCACACATATCTAGGACTCGTAAAGACATAAATAAAGAAAATGACATAAAGTAAAGCTTGGAAATTAAAAAGATAAAATAAACAATAAAGAAAATATCGGGGGTTAGAGGATCCACTTTTATTACTTATAATTTAGATATCTCCCTTATTATAATATATAAACTTTGCATGACATTACCAACCGACCATATAGGCGGTATCTTGATTAAGTCAGATTTATGATTAATTCCAACCGACCATAAAGGTGGTATCTAATTTAGTCAGATTAAAATCAATTTACTTAAGTCCAACTGACCATAAAGGCGGTATCCCATTAAGTCAGGTTAAATAGTTTATATATTATAATTAAGGGAGATTAATCTAAATATTAGTAATAAAAACTTTACATTTCACCCCAGCAGATGGTAGTTACCTCCTCATACTGAAAAAGTAAAATAAAGACTGAAAAATAAAATAAACAAAGAACTATTGCGTAAAATAAAAAATTAAATACAGAAAATTGTAAATAAACAAACAATATACAATCTTCTTAGTATTCTTAAGGAAATTCCCAGAAGAATGTATGAATTTTCCTTCTGATTCTAGCATGAATTTTTAAGAAAACTTTTGCCCCGCGTGTCGCGAAGCACCGTTGATTCGACGAGATCTTAAAACGTGTCTTTCAGAAAATTAATTGGCTTGGCATCGTAATGCATAATGACTTGCGCATCGCGACGCTGATGTCAGCAAAGATGTGGATTGTCGGCAACATAGGATGATGACATGTGTTCGGCGCATGTTAGTAAAATTATTGTGATGTTGACACATGGCAGGCGCATGTTAGCAAGTGCGCATGATAGCAAGTTTCTCTGATTTTGACATGTGTCGGCGTATTTTAGCAAACGGTGCATTTTAGCAGGAAATTTATATTTTTGCCCTTTTTGTCAGTTTTCGATGTTTTAGCCCTGATTTGATTCCAGAGAGTCTTGTTGTTTTATTTTTCTATAAAATAACACAAAACACATCAAAATATTCACAAAAGTCAAGAAACTATATAAAATATTAAGTAAAATAATGGTAAATATTGATATATTTACCACTTATCACACCCCCAAACCTAACATTTTCTAGTCCTTGAGCAAAACAACAAAATAAAATGCAATAAACAACTTTAAAATAAAATTAAACTAAGCCACTTTCGTAGGGATCACGGCTGCACTTAGCGTATGCAAGAAGCCTTTAAACCCCTAGGTGTCCCTAGTGGACGAGTTGTAGTCTCGTGAGGGCTTACAGCAACGATACCCACAAACGTGAATCTAATGCCCACAAAAGCAAAAGGATAAAAGAAAAGAGAATAAACAAGTTAGTGACTAAACAAGTAAATTCTCCTATTATTTTTATCATTCTCCATATACACAACCAACAAAGTATTAATCAACTCATTGTGCCCACAAAATTCATAAGTGTAGTTGAAAAGAAAGTAATATTTTTGTCCTAAATTTATATCAGAATTCACACCTTTTTAGCAATGAATTTTTTTTTTCTTTGATTTTTTTTATTTATTTATTTACAATATCTTCAATCCATGTAGCGAGCTTTGGGCCAGTGACTCCCAAGCCATTTGGCTTTAGGGAACTAGGTGTTAAGACACCCTTACAGACTTAATTACTCGGATTTCAAATATCTTTCTTTCTTTTTTTTTCTTATAACATCTTCAATCCATTTAGTGACTTTGGACTAGTGACTCCCAAACCAGATGGTTTTAGGGCACTAAGTGTTAAAATACCCCTACGGACTTAATTACTCGGATCTTAGATTTTTTTTTATTTCATCGCTTTTTAGATGTTTCCTCCAATTAAACTAGAGCACTGGATATTACAAACTTTTCACTTACAGCTCATGTCCGTATGTTACTATGTATGTTGATAATATCTATCAACTAAGCATGTGAAGATCCAATTTAATCAATATTATGGAGAATTCACAAATTAAATAATTTAAAAGGAAATAAACAAAAATTAACTTGTTACGAAATAGGTTGAGATACGTTTCAAGAGTGGAAATTCCTTACACAGCTATCTCATACCAATTTCACCTGATTAGTCAAGTTAAAAACACAAAAACAAATTTTTTTTTTATTTATAAAATTTTTTAATTTTTTGAATTTTTTGAAAATTTTTGACTAAAAACCACGCAAAAACAACACAATGGAAAAATAAAAATAAGATATTAATCAACTATTCCCCTCCCCCAAACCTAATTGAGAAATTGTCCCCAATGTCTAAAAAGTAGAAGAAGAGTTTAGAAATAGTACCTTGTTAGTTGAAATTCTACATCTAAAAAGAAAATTAAAGGTTAAGATCCAGATTTATCCGACGCTTCTTACCACGATCATTATCGGACCAGTTTATCTTGGAAAGGATATGGTCAATTTATGGTTCAAAGGCTAAGATTTGGTCAATTAAATCATGGCAGTTCTACCAGTGAAGAGGATTTCTTTTACAGGTTTTGACACGAACTCATTTCTCCGGGCATCATCAAGAAACACAAAAAGAAAATCATAAAATTCATCGGCATTAAACAGTCCAATTGGTTCTGGTATATATTCACGTTCGCCCAAGATAGTATTGTAAAAATTTCCTCCATCGTGCCCAGGCCACCTAGCAAAACAATAAAAGCATCAGCACGATTAATCATTTCTACCAGTCATTCAGACATATCTGGTACGATAAGTTCCTCTCCGTTTGATGGTCCTATAAGATTCGCCTCCGCCAAAGGTTTTAGGATGATTCCCAAGACGTGACTGCATTTTTCTCGTACAGCCGTTGAAGTGATCCCCATTAGTCCAAGATTGCTACCGCCATATACTAGGTGCATATTCCTCTCAGCTATGACTCTACCCAATTTATGTGCTGCTTCAACAAATTCTGGTTTAGAACCAACACTAATACCATAAAATACACAGATGTTTACAACTCGTCTTCTTGAAGTTGCTTCCATTTTTTTAATTTTATTTTTCAACTCTGGATGTCTTCATGAGTGCAATGATGAGCTGGATTTATAGAACCTGAAAAAGGGTGAGTAATAATAGCACTAGTACCTGCCAAATGAAAATTA
Source organism: Zanthoxylum bungeanum (assembly GCA_019454045.1). NCBI lineage: Eukaryota > Viridiplantae > Streptophyta > Magnoliopsida > Sapindales > Rutaceae > Zanthoxylum > Zanthoxylum bungeanum. The sequence goes on from SKCR01000098.1 coordinate 255,277, forward strand.
TTAGCTAAACAGTAAAATAAATCGTGAAAGTCAAAAAGTCCGGATCCAGTCGGAGAAAATAAAAGAAAATAACAAAATAAATTACAATTATTTGATAAATACAAAGAGATAATAATATTTACAAGAAGTAAAGGCTTGAACGACGTCTATGCGTCAGGGATAAGCTTCCTATCCAATTTTCTTATAAATTGGCAAACAGGGTCTTTTAGAGTCAGATTCCCGAGACTTAATGTTGTCTTTTTTTTCAAAATTGTGTATATAACATGTGAATTGCTTGATGCACATATCCACTAGGATGCGTCTCAAAAGTCAATGATATGTTATCTAAATACTCCTTATTCAAGTCATCCCTAATGAATTTAATTTTATCTTCACGGTTATCAGACACCATTCCTAAAGAATGACAACAAGTATTACATGTCATGCGTGCACATTTATAGCAATCACACCTTCTTTTAGCTCTTCAATTTTTAGCATAGGTGCTTTTTCCTAAACGAGGAAGATATTAAATACAAGAGTCAGGAGACTCACCTGACAATCGGACCCATGCTTGAATTAACCAACGAATGTCATTAGGAATACCTTTGATCATCAGAAGTCTCATTCGTTCCATGCGAGATTTGTAGACTTTCATCAGAGAGTTTTGAGGGAGAGAAGGAAATGACTTGTGAAGATTTACGAGAACTTCTTCCATCCTGAAATGTGAAAAAAATAAAACATATAAAAATAAAACACACCAAATCTTAATAAATACACAAATTGCATGGGTTGCCTCCTAGCTAGAGCTAAGTTTAACATCGTCAGCTAGACATGACTGCCCAAACGTAAGGCTGGATCTAAAAGTGTGACACTTTTTTATGTCGCTCAAATGTTTCTCCCCAGTAGTGCTTGACACGCTGGCTGTTAACTTTGAATATATCGTTGGTTTTGGGATCAAGTAACTCAACAGCTCCATTTGGTAAAACTTGAGTAATCACAAATGGACCTGACCACCTTGATTTCAGCTTTCTAGGGAAAAGTTTCAACCTTGAATTGTATAACAACATCTGCTGCCTTGGTTCCAGTTATCTGTGCACTATTTTTCGATCATGTCATTTCTTGGTCTTTTCTTTGTATAGTCCGGTGTTCTCATAAGCCTATAGGCAAAATTCCTCCAATTCATCGAGTTGGTGGAACTGTTTCTCTCATGCTGCTTGTGGATCAAGATTTAACTTTTTCAGTGCCCAGTACGATTTGTGTTCAAGCTCCACTGGGAGATGGCATGCTTTCCAAAACATCATTCGATATGGGGACATACCAATGGGTGTCTTGTAAGCTGTCTGATAGGCCCATAATGTGTCATCTAGTTTTGTAGACCAGACTCTCCTTGTTGATCCAATGGTTCTCTTCAAGATTCTTTTGATCTCCCTGTTTGAAACTTCAACTTGTCTATTTGACTACGGATAACAGGCAGTGGGAACTTTATGAGTAACTCCATATTTGGGTAGGAGTGCATCGAAGTATCTGCTACAGAAATGTGTCCCACCATCAATGATAATTGCCCGATGTGTTCCGAAGTGAGTGAAAATATTCTTTTTAAGGAATTTTATCACCATTTTTGAATCATTTGATGGCAGTGCTATTACTTCAACCCATTTGGAGACGTAGTCTATTGCAACTAGTTTGTACAGGTTTCCGAATGAAGGAACAAAGGGCCCCATAAAATCAATTCCCCATACATCAAATATCTCCACTTTCAGAATATTTTGCAGAGGTCCTTCATTTCTCCTCGAAATATTTCCCGTTCTCTGGCACATGTCACATTGAGGAGAAAATAAGTAAGCATCTTTGAACATAATGGGCCAGAACAAACCTGATTGTAGGACTTTGGCTGCAGTTTTATTTCCACTGAAGTGTCCGCCATATGATGATGAATGACAATGCTGCAAGACACTATTGACTTCTTCCTGTGGAACACAACGTCTCAGTAATTGATCAGCATAACGTTTGAATAGGTACGGTTCATCCCAGACATAGTGCTTGACTTTTTTGAAGAATTTCTTCTGTTGCTGATGAGTCCATTCCAACGGCCATTTTCCCGATACTATGTAGTTTAAATAGTCAGCATACTAAGGGACATCCTTTTGTTTAATGGCAAACAACTATTCATCTGGAAAATTTCCTTTGATTGTCAGTTCATTGCAAGCTATTTCTCCATTCTTGAGCCTTGATAAGTGATCTGCCACTTGGTTTTCTGTATTTTTCCTGTCTCGGATCTCCACATCAAATTCTTGCAGCTGAAGGACCTAATGGATCAATCTAGGTTTGGTATCTTTCTTCATAATTAGGTATTTGATTGTTGAATGATCTGTGTAGACCACCACTTTGGGACCCAACAGATGAGAGCGAAATTTATCAAAAGCAAACACAACTACGAGCAACTCTTTTTCAGTGGTTGTGTAGTTGAGTTGAGCTTCATTCAGAGTTCTGTTGGAGTAGTAAATTGTATGGAAAATTTTTACTTTGTGTTGTCATAAAATTGCACCTACAGTAAAATCACTAGCATCACACATCACCTCAAATGGAAGTCTGGTGCTACTATGATGAGGGCAAATACCACCTTCTGTTTCAAGATCTCAAAAGCTTTATGGCATTCTTTGGTGAAGTTGAAAGGAACATCTTTCTCCATCAGATTGCACAGAGGTTTAGCAATTTTGGAGAAGTCTTTAATAAATCTCCTGTAAAATCTTGCAAGTCGGAGAAAACTTCAAATCCCTTTGACGGATGATGGTGGAGGTAGTTTTTCAATTGTATCGATCTTTGCTTTGTCTACCTTGATTCCCTTTTGTGAGATTCGATGTCCCAAAACGATGCTTTCCTACACCATGAAGTGGCATTTCTCATAGTTGAGTACCAGGTTGGTATTTTCGCATCTTTGTAACACTTTTTCCAAATTTTGCAAGTAATGGTCGAACGAGTCTCCAAACACAAAAAAATCATCCATGAAAACCTCCATACTTTGTTCCAGCATGTCTGAGAAGATGGTCATCATGCAACGTTGAAATGTGGCAGGAGCATTATATAGTCCAAATGGCATCCTGCGGAAAGCAAAAGTACCATACGGACATGTAAAAGTAGTTTTCTCTTGATCTTTTAGTGCGATGGTAATCTGATTGTACCCCGAGTATCTGTCCAGAAAATAATAGAACTTATATCCCGCCAATCTGTCTAGTATCTGGTCAATGAATGGTAAAGGGAATGTTCTTTCCTTGTTGCGCTTATTTAGCTTCCTATAGTCAATGCATACTCTCCATCCGATCATCATTCTTATTGGAATCAACTCGTTCTTTTCATTTATGACTACAGTTATTCCTCCTTTCTTTGGCACACATTACATAGGACTCACCACGTGCTGTCAAAGATGAGGTAGATGATGCCGACATCATCAAATGGTTGGATTTAGTCTCAATTGATGCTCTACTGTGGCTTTGTACTCGTCGTTCATCAAAATTTTGTGCATGCAAAATGATGGACTAATGCCTCAAATGTCTATTATAGTCCATCCAATGGCCTTCTTGTGTTCTCATAACACTCTCAGCAATTTATCTTTATGCTCCAATGTTAGTAACGAAGAAATAATCACAGGTAAATCATAAGAGTTTCCTAATAATGCATACCTCAGATGGTTCGGAAGTAGCTTCAGTTCCAGCTGTGGTGGTTTTTCAATCAATGCCTTGATTTGCTCTTTTTCTGGTAGTTCCAAACTTTCCATCTATAGTGTCGATTTGAAGTGAAATGATCTGTCAAGATAGTAAATACATTCTAGAATTTCATCGTCTAGCTCACTGTCAGTCATGTTGGTGATGCATGCTTCAAGTTGATCCGTGGAAAGTTGCATTGCATCAGTATCTTGGATGATATTATCTAAAACATCAATTCTAAAACATTCCTCCTCATTTTCATCACTTGGGAATTTCATGGCTTTGAAAACATTGAATGTAACTTCTTGGTCCTGCACTTTCATGGTTAGTTCTCTTTTTTGTACATCAATAACAGTTCGAACTGTAGCCAAGAATGGTCTTCCGAAGATGATATGTGCATCTTTGTCTTCTTCCATGTCAATGATAATGAAATCTGCAGGGAAAATGAATTTGTCGACTTTGACCAGCACATCTTCCATTATACCTCTCGGAAATGTGAGCGATCTGTCAGCAAGCTGCAGAGTAACTGAGGTGGGCATTGCTTCTAAAATCTGCAGTTTCCTGTAAATAGATAAAGGCATCAAGTTAATGCTGGCACCTAAACCACATAAAGCCTTACCAAAGTAATGTTCGCCTATGGTGCAAGGGATGGTGAAACTGCCAAGATCTTTCAACTTTGGGGGAAGCTTCCTTTAAATAATGGTGCTGCATTCTTCTGTCTATGCTACTGTCTCGTAATCTCCCTAATCTCCGCTTTTGTGACAAAATGTCTTTCATGAATTTGACATAGCTGGGCATTTGTTCCAATTCTTCTGCAAATGGAATGTTGATATGCAACTTTTTGAAGATCTCCAGGAATCGAGCAAACTACTTGTCTAGTTTTCTTTTCTGGAGACGCTGTGGAAAATGTGGAGGTGCAGTGAATTTTTCTCGATTATTTTCTTTTGCCTCTTTTTCCTCCATTTGTGGTTCTGCTTCACTGCTTTCTTTTGGAACTTCTTCAGTGAATGCCTTGATTCCAACATCTTTGTTGATTTCAGTACGCTTTTCAAAGTAATGGCTTGAAATTGCTCCTTCCCTCGGTTCTTTGGATTTGGTTCTGTGTTGTTAGGAAGGGTACCTTGCGGTTTGTAACTTTGAGCATTGGCTAGTTATCCCATTTGATTTTCCAGTGTTTTCAAAGATGCTGCTTGACTTTGAATTAATGCTCATTGGGATTGAAACATAGCATCATATTTGGCTGTTTGAGAGTCATATTTTTCTTCTAGCTTTTTGAACATCTCTATAAGCATATCTTATATTTCTGACTTCTTTTCATATTCTTGGCCCTTGTTTTGTTGTTGGAATCCTGGTGTTGGATTGTTCATTTGCCTTGAATTATTGTTCCATGTGAAATTGGGATGATTCCTCTACCATGGGTTGTAGGAGTTGGAATATGGATTTCATATTGTTGGTTGTAAGATTCTGACTCTAGTGCTCATTCATATGGTGAACTTGTGGATCCAGCATTAACCTTCATGTTAAGAGTTTCCAGATTTTTGCAAATCAAATCCAGCTTGGCATTCATTGATGTGTTGGCTCCAACTTCATAAATTCCAGCAATTCGTTGGATCATGCTCAACGATAAATACCAGGACCATCCTGATATTTTATTCCCAATTTGAAAATGAAAGTCGTTTAAATACATTTTCACCCAGGATTATGTTTTAAACACTAATCTTTCAATTTTATCTTGATTCTAATAGTCCAACTATTAAATCAACGATTAAGGTACATTTTATTATAATAATTACTATAGTCTAACTATATAATCAACTATAATTTAATAGATAAATTCAATTATATTGATTAATATAATCCAATTATAAAATCAACTATAATTGAAATAGTTTGAATACAGTCCAACTGTTTAATTAAAACAACATTAATTATTAGTCCAACTAATATATTAATTTATTTGACGTAATATATGAAATGAGCGCGTATGGCAAGTTACTAAAGGAATATTGCAAATTCAATACTTGCCTCCCACTATTTTTCGGTGAGGCTCTAACCCTCTGTGGAGTACTCGGGAAACCTTGTTTCCTAGTGGGCTAGGATCCCGTTAAATGTCACACAATCTTGACTTTGGCCAACAAATTGTATGATAATTAACTAGGTAGATCTCTAAGATCAATTGGATCCCATCCAATTCCTAGATCCAGTAGGGGGACGTCCAAGTCCGACACATATATCTTATATATGCCAATATATCCAATATATTATCTAACCTTTTTCCTCTGAATCAACTAAGCCTTGGTTTTGGCACAACATGTTGGTTTCTATTAAGGTCCCAAGATCAATAATAAGCATGAAATATGTGCGAATAAAAACGACGAAGTTATGGAATACTTACATCGAGCGGTTGAGCGACGCGGGAGGCAACAAAACATCAAATTCTGTTTGGCAGTAGACTGCTCACAGGTCACAGATTCGGCCTCCTCCATTGTTGGTTTTTGAGCTCCTTCGACAAGCTCCAAGCTTCGTCAAACGATTCCCGGCTCATTGGTAGACTTCCCTATCACCTTCGCATGTCTCTCAGAGTGCTAGCTCTTGTGATTTTTGCCACAAAACCACAGACTCTTGCTCCCCAACTCACGATTTTGACAGAAAACCAGTGAGCATTTTTGCCCCTCCATTGGCGTGAATGATGAAGAGAGAAAGAGATGAGAGAGTTGTGTTTGGTTGGAAGAAAATTGTATCTAATACACAACAATTAATTTCCAAAATTAATTACACCTTTTCTCTTTCCAAAAGTCAAGCCTTTAAGGCTCCAACCACCAACATCAACTCCATCAATCCATCGATTAGTGAATAGTGACTGGCGTCAATCACTCAAAGTGAAAGACATCCATCACTTGATTGACGAATGATGTGACGCTAGATGCGACCAGTGATTTGACGCTTAATTTGACTTGCGTGCCGCACTCGAATTCGAAATGCGAATGCGCTCGCAAATAATCCCGGGCGCGGGTTCGTTAATTCTAAATTAACGAATTTTCCGTTGCGTCATAATTAAATGATTACGCCTAGTGAAATCACCATTCACGTCGCTAACGAATTAATTCTAAATTAATTCGTTCGCCCGAATTAAAATCTAATTTTAATTCCGTGTCGAAATCTAATTTCGTTTAATATATCGAATATATTAATTTATCGATTAATTCCAAATTAATCGTTATCTCTCTTTAATGGATATTTTATCCCAGATAAAATATCTCCTCAATTAATCCAAGATTAATTTTCTCTCTCATCTTATAATTAATCCCAGATTAATTTAGAGTACGAGTGATGAGCGGAAAATATATCAATATTTACCGCCTCTTTTACTTAATATTTTGTTTAGTTTCTCGGGTTTGATGAACGTTTTGATATGTTTTATTTTATTTTGCAGATAAAATAATATCGGGATTCAATGAAATCATTTAGGACGAAATGTGGATCAAATAAGGGCAATTATTGGACTTGATATATTAATTTTGGAGATTGGAAACTTGAAAGGGCGTTTTTGACGAAGTGCAGTTTTGGAAATTCCAGTTTTGCGCATCTGTCGTATTTTGGGCATAACTATTTACTCAGATATCGGATTGAGCTGATTCAAGTTCCAGATTAAAGCAGACTAAAAGATCTACAACTTTGAAAGAGAACATATTTTCAAATTCGATGATTTCATGACCTAAATTGATGACCATCCAGAAGTGTGTGGAGTGTAATTATTAAAAGTCATTATCAATCATTTTCAAAGCAAAATATTATTAATAAATAATTAATAAAAATTATCAAATCACCACCAAACAAGATAAGAAATTAGTGGAGCAATTATGGATTTGGTGGAGTAATTAGTGGAGAAATTAATAATGGATTTGGTGGAGAAATTGATTGATGATTTGATGGTGGCAAAACTTTGCCTATAAATACCAAGCCATTTCATTTGTAAAATTCATACTTTTTCTTCTTTGAAATTCTTAATGAATAAATAAGAAGATTGTATCTAGTTTGTTTATTTTTAGTTTTCAGTAATTAATTTTCAGTTTCGCACTTTCTTTTCTTTACTTTTCAGTTTTTACTTCCCGCAATTTACTTTTACGCACAGTACTTTTCTTTCTTTAATTTTTCTGTTTTTACTTTTCAGTAATGAGGAGGTAACTTCCTCAGCTAGGGTGAAAGGTAATTCTTTTACTATTGCTATTTAGATTATCTCCCTTAAATATAATATATTCACTATTTAAAATATTGACTTAAAAAGATACCGCTATATTGGTCGGTTGGTAATTCATTTTAATCTTGTTTTAACCTGACTAATCAAGGATACCGCCAGATTGGTCGATTGGTAATTAAACTTTCTTACCGCCTATGGCAGGTTCATGGACAAATCTTTTACGCTTTAATGGCCAGTTGGACTTAATTTGACTTAATCAGGTTACCGCCTATATGGCTGGTTGGTAATGTTATCACAAGTTTATATATTATATTATGGGAGATATCTAAATTAGTAGTAGTAAAAGTAATTCCTTTTACCTTAGCATTTTATTTTATTGTAATTTACTTTTCAGTATTTACTTTACCGCATTTTTACTTTATGTCTTTTATTTTCAAGTTTTTACTAGCCCTAGTTATATGTTGTAACTAAATTAGTTATCGGGGTTGTGATGAAATCCAATATCACCGTTTTATAAGGGTTAGATTATAGTTTGGGTAATATAAAGATTTATTTATTGTGTCTTAAACTTAATACTTTTTCATTAACTGGCCATTAATAAAATTGATCTGGTAAATCTAAAATGAACTAGACATAGGGATTTTAGGTTTCAGCCTTAGACTCAATAGCCCACGATCTTCCTTGAGGATAGATAACCCTTTAATAGATTTCCTTACAGGATAGGAATATACCTGTCGGGCGGGGGTAGCCATAATTGGAACTTAAACTTAATGAATCCAGATAATTTGGTTGACATAGACATATGATTCAATTGGGTTAAACTGGGTATTTGTGTCTGACCATCGACAGAGGCTTACACATAATTTAGTGTTCCAGGTTAATAAATCAATATATTACCCAACTTTAAGATAACCACTTCATCTTTAAAATGATATTGGAAGAAATCACAACCCTATATAGTTTTTAATATTAAATTTTCTTAAAATCTACTTTCGAACAATGTTATTTACTTGTTTTTAAATTTAGAATCGTCACCATTTCAAATCAATCAAACAACCTGTTAGATACTAGTAATCATTTGACCTCATAAAATTAATAGATTAGATATTAAGTCCTCGTGGGATCGATATTTTTATACTACTTGAACGATACGTGCGCTTGCGTTATACGTGTGTGTTTACGCCGGTCAACTTTTTGGCGCCGTTGCCGGGGACTTATTTATCTTTTACTATTAGTTTAGGGGTTAGATACGTTACTTGTATCTAATTTCTTTTTACTTATTGTTTTTGTTTTCTTGTGTTTCAGGTGTGTTTCAGGTTCTCAGAAACTTCATGAGACGAACCAGAAGCTTTGAACTCCGACCGCTTGACCCAGAAATTGAAAGAACCATCAGACAGTTGAGAAGGGAAAGGCGAGAAGGCCAAGAAGCTTTAGTCAACATGGAACCTGAACCTTTGAACGTTGCACCACCAATTCCCATTCGAGACAGAACCATTCTGGTGGTTGACAGACTCATTTCCTGTATTGTACTTCCTCCCTTACCAGCAAATGCGTGTGACATCAAAACATGCATTCAGATGATTCAGCAGTCAGTTCAGTTCGGGGGAATGCAACTGAAGATCCTAATTCCCACATCAGCAACTTCCTGGAAGTTTGCGGCACTTTTAACTACAACAGAGCATCAGAAGAAGCAATGAGACTGCGAGTTTTTTCCATATTCCCTGAAGGACAGAGCTAAAGCTTGGCTACATTCACTACCAGCAGGTCTATCACAACTTGGAACACTTTAGCCACCAAATTTCTTGCAAAGTACTTTCCACCAGCCAGAACCGGAAAATTGAGGAATGACATCACATCCTTTGTACAACAAGATTCAGAATCCCTCTGCGAAGCTTGGGAAAGGTACAAAGATTTACTCCGGAAATGTCCTCACCATGAGATTCCAAAGTGGCTACAAGTTCAACCCTCTACAATGGACTTTCTGGAATAATGAGAACCACAATCGATGCTGCTGCTGGAGGAGCCTTGATGGCAAAAGGAGAAGATCAAGCCTGGGACCTAATCGAAGAAATGGCCAACAACATTCCTTGTGGCCAACAGAAAGGAGCATGATCCAAAGAATTGCAGGAATTTATGAAGTTGGAGCAAACACAGCAGTGAATACCAGGCTGGATCAGATATGCAAATGTCTAGAAACACTTAGCACGCAAGTTGTGAACATCGCTGGATCCACAAGTTCACCATATGGAGGAGCACCAGAACCAAACCAACATGAAGAGACGGTGAATTATGTCAACAATTTCAACAGACAATAGAACAATTCATATTCAAACACCTACAACCCAGGGTGGAGGAATCATCCTAATTTATCATGGAGCAACAATTCAGGCCAACAGCAGAACTATCCACCTGAATTCCAGCAACAGAACAAAGGCCAGGAGCAGGCAAATGAATCAGGAATAACAGAAGTGTTGACCTACTTGAAAAAGATTGAAGCAAAACACGACTCTCAAACAGCAAGATATGATACTATATTTCAAAGCCATTCAGCCTCTATCAAAGCACTGGAGAATCAAATCGGACAACTGGCAAATGCTCAGAGTTACAGACGCCAGGTACCCTTCCTAGCAACACATAGCCAAATCCAAGAACATGGGGAAGGAGCAATGTCATGCCATCATGTTAAAAAGCGGTACTGAAATCAACAAGATGTTGGAGCCAAAACAACTGCTGAGGAAGTTCCAAAAGAAACAAAGCAACAGATGGAGGAAAAAAAGCAAAGGAAAAAGAACGATCACTCACATCACTCCACCTCCACCTTTTCCTCAAGTCTTCAAAGAACAAATTGGACAAGCAGTTTTCTCGGTTCCTGGAGATCTTCAAAAAGCTGCATATCAACATTCCATTTGCAGAAGCGTTGGAACAAATGCCCACCTATGCCAAATTCATGAAAGATATTCTTTCACGAAAACGGAGATTGGGAGATTATGAGACAGTAGCATTAACAGAAGAATGCAGTGCCATCATTCAGAGGAAACTTCCCCCAAAGTTGAAAGATCCTGGCAGTTTCACTGTTCCTTACGTCATAGGAGAACATAACTTTGGTAAGGCTATGTGTGATTTAGGTGCGAGTGTTAACTTGATGCCTTTTTCTATTTTCAGGAAACTGCAGATTGGAGAAACAATGCCAACTTCAGTCTCACTACAACTTGCTGATAGAACGCTCGTATTTCCGAGAGGTGTAGTTGAGGATATGCTGGTCAAGGTTGACAAATTCATTTTCCCAGCAGATTTTATTGTCCTTGATATGGAGGAAGACGCAGACGTACCAATCATCCTTGGGAGACCATTCTTGGCTACAGGTCGAACCATTATTGATGTACAAAAAGGAGAATTAACCATGAGGGTACAGGACCAAGAAGTAACATTCAATGTTTTCAGAAGGACCATCCTGAAATTTATTCCCAATTTGAAAAATTAAACCATTTAAATACATTTTCCCAAGGATTATGTTTTAAATGTCAATCTTTCAATTATATTTTGATCTTAATAGTCCAACTACTTAATCAACAATTTTGTTACTATTTATTATAATGATTACAATAGTCCAACTATTTAATCAACTATAATTTAATAGATTAAAATCAATTATATTGATTACTATAATCCAATTATAAAATCAACTATAAATGAATTGTTTGAATATAGTCCAACTATTTATTAAAACAACAATTTAAATATTAGTCCAACTAACATTTAATTTATTTGACGAATGATATTTGTTTGAGCGCGTATGGCAAGTAATTAAACGAATATTGCAAATTCAATTCTTGCCTCCCACTATTTTTCAGCGAGCCTCTAACCCTCTGTCGAGTACTCAGGAAACCGTGTTTCCTAGTGGGCTGAGATCCCATTAAATATCACCCAATCTTGACTTTTGCAAACAAATTGTATGATAATTAACTAGGTAGATCTCTAAGATCGATTGGATCCAATCCAATTCCTAGATCCGGTAGGGGGACATCCAAGTCCGAAACATATATCTTATATATGCCAATACATCCAATGTATTACCTAACCTTTTTCCTCTGAATCAACTAAGCCTTGGCTTTGGCACAACAAACTTAGTGATCCCAGTTAAGCGCGACCCATTGACCATGGAAAGCTTCGTAATCAATGTCGATGGACAAGAAGTGGTCTTGACTTTGGCCAACAAACCACAACTTGGACAACACCAATATGGAACAAAGCCTTCGTGATTCAAACACATCCTCGACGGACAAATGCCATGACTTTGGCCAACAAGCCAATGCCAGTCTCGGATCTTGAGTGAGAATCACTCAATGGAAGGAAAAATACTTAATATTTTGCGAGGGTTTTTCTAGTGCAAATTGGCAACCAATTTATTATCTTTGTTAAGGTCTCATCATCATAAACCCTTAAAAATGCATTCTAAACACATAATAAAGTGCGTATAATTAAATAATAATGATATGCAGATGGATACTTTACATAATGATCCTAGATCTAATCTCTCATTTTCTCTCTCCCGCTAGCACATGTATTACTTCTACCCGTTACACTACACTTCTAAAGAAACCTCATTTACATTGAGGGGAATATGTGAGAAGAGAATACAAAGAATAAGGAGGTGATAAGGCTGGACACGCAGGTCCAATTTAATAAATCAAATTTATTACAACAATTTCTAAAATTGCCCCACCCATCTAATATCCATCCGATATACATTATTCATGCATCGCAACGATGTATTCACACAAGCATGTTATCAATCAATCTAATCAAATTAATTAATCTGATAATTAGTGATCATCTAATGTTCAAACAACGATTTGATTTTATGCGAGTCAAACTCGTTTTACGAATAAGTACTCAAAGTATATATTCTCGAATTAAATTAAACTACATCATTAAACCCAATTTAATATGCATTCAATTCTAATTCGCTATTTAATTCCAAATTAAATACTACACTTTAATAATAAACATTTTACGACTTAAATTTCAAATTTAATCGCTACGGGTCTCAAAGCCCGATTAACGTCCAACGTTAATTTAATTAAAGTCCAATGGGCTTTTAATTAATTTCTTAAGGCGTGGACTTTTGGTCACTCCTCGGGTCAAACCGAATAACCAAAATCCAATCCGGGAGTTACCCCATAAGCCCATAAATCAATTTTGGCCCATTAGGCCCAATTAAACTTTAAAGGTCCATTAAGTCGCATTTGGGCTTTATGGATGCGGTTTTGGGCTCAATTGGATCCAACCAATTTTGCGTAAACCCAACTTTGTACAACAAAGCCCAATAAGCCCATTTACAACATTAAAGCCCAAATCCAATTTTAAGGCCCAATTAATTAAATACAAAAAATCCAATTTCACATTTAATTAACCTAAAGTGTATATCATGATTAATCACCCAAATTAACATTTCTAAAACATCAATTTATACAATTAATCATGCTCATTTACATCAATTAGTGTCCAACACATTTTGATCAAAATCAAACCCAATTTACATGCATATATGTCTCGGCCAAGGGGAAATTTTATGCCCAAATCAAATTCAATCCAATTAAATTCAATTCAACATTAAATCAATATCCCCAAATGATTTCCAACACATCCAATGAATCAAAAAATCAAAATCCAAGACAATTAGGGCAAGGGTGACATTCGGCTTCGCATGCTCTTCAAAGACTTACAGATTCCTTTGTTTCATGTGCCAACCATTTGGTGTGAGAATATTTCAGCCATCTCCCTCGCCTCTAATCCTGTGTTCCATGCTCGCACGAAACAAATAGAGGTGGACTACCACTTTATTCGGGAGAAAGTTCTCCATAAAGATCTTCAAGTGCGGCATATCTCTACAGTTGATCTTGGCCAACAAACCACAACTTGGACAAGACACCAATATGGAACAAAGCCTTCGTGATTCAAACACATCCTCGACGGACAAAGGCCTTGACTTTGGCCAACAAGCCAATGCCAGTCTCGGATCTTGAGTGAGAATCACTCAATGGAAGGAAAAACACTTAATATTTTGCGAGGGTTTTTCGAGTGCAAATTGGCAACCAATTTATTATCTTTGTTAAGGTATCATCATCATACACCCTTAAAAATGCATTCTAAACACATAATAAAGTGCGTATAATTAAATAATAATGATATGCGGATGGATACTTTACATAATGATCCTAGATCTAATCTCTCTTTTTCTCTCTCCCGCTAGCACATGTATTACTTCTACCCGTTACACTACACTTCTAAAGAAACCTCATTTACATTGAGGGGAATAGGTGAGAAGAGAATACAAATAATAAGGAGGTGATAAGGCTGGACACGCAGGTCCAATTTAATAATTCAAATTTATTACAACAATTTCTAAAATTGCCCCACCCATCTAATATCCATCCGATATACATTATTCATGCATCGGAACGATGTATTCACACTAGCATGTTATCAATCAATCTAATAAAATTAATTAATCGATAATAATTAGTGATCATCCAATGTTCAAACAACGATTTGATTTTGTGCGAGTCAAACTCGTTTTGCGAATAAGTACTCAAAGTATATATTCTCGAATTAAATTAAACTACATCATTAAACCCAATTTAATATGCATTCAATTCTAATTCGCTATTTAATTCCAAATTAAATACTACACTTTAATAATAAACATTTTACGACTTAAATTTCAAATTTAATCGCTACGGGTCTCAAAGCCCGATTAACGTCCAACGTTAATTTAATTAAAGTCCAATGGGCTTTTAATTAATTTCTTAAGGCGTGGACTTTTGGTCAACTCGGGTCAAACCGAATAACCAAAATCCAATCCGGGAGTTACCCCATAAGCCCATAAATCAATTTTGGCCCATTAGGCCCAATAAACTTTAAAGTCCATTAAGTCGCATTTGGGCTTTATGGATGCGGTTTTGGGCTCAATTGGATCCAACCAATTTTGCGTAAACCCAACTTTTACACAAAAGCCCAATAAGCCCATTTACAACATTAAAGCCCAAATCCAATTTTAAGGCCCAATTAATTAAATACAAAAAATCCAATTTCACATTTAATTAACCTAAAGTGTATATCATGATTAATCACCCAAATTAACATTTCTAAAACATCAATTTATACAATTAATCATGCTAATTTACATCAATTAGTGTCCAACATATTTTGATCAAAATCAAACCATTTACATGCATATATGTCTCGGCCAAGGGGAAATTTCATGCCCAAAGCAAATTCAATCCAATTAAATTAAATTCAACATTAAATCAATATCCCCAAATGATTTCCAACACATCCAATGAATCAAAAAATCAAAATCCAAGACAATTAGGGCAAGGGTGACATTCGGCCAAGCTAAGTCAATTGGGGAAAATTTCTCCAATTCAAAATTCATCAAATTGACAATGTATAACACCATGTTATCATCAATTAAGCATACTCAAACATCCAATTTCATCCAAATATGCTCAAATCAATTTTACCCAAATTTTAAGCCCTAAACTTTTTCATGCTCAAACCTTGCTCTATATGCCATTGTTGGTTTCTATTAAGGTCCCAAGATCAATAATAAGCATGAAATATGTGTGAATAACAACGACGAAGTTGCGGAATACTTACATCGAGCGGTTGAGTGATGCGGAAGGCAACAAAACTTCAAATTCTGCTCGGAAGTGGACTGCTCACAGGTCACAGATTCGGCCTCCTCCATTGTTGGTTTTTGAGCTCCTTCGTCAAGCTCCAAGCTTTGTCGAACGATTCCCGGCTCATTGGTAGACTTCCCTATCACCTTCGCATGTCTCTCAGAGTGCTAGCTCTTGTGATTTTTGCAACAAAAACCACACACTCCTGCTCCCCAACTCACGGTTTTGACAGAAAACCAGTGAGCATTTTTGCCCCTCCATGGGCGTGAATGATGAAGAGAGAAAGAGATGAGAGAGTTGTGTTTGGTTGGAAGAAAAGTGTATCTAATACACAACAATTAATTTCCAAAATTAATTACACCTTTTTCTCTTTCCAAAAGTCAAGCCTTTAAGGCTCCAACCACCAACATCAATCCATCAATCAGTGAATAGTGACTGGCGTCAATCACTCAAAGTGAAAGACATCCATCCTTTGATTGACGAATGATGTGACGCTAGATTCGACTAGCGATTTGACGCTTGATTTGACTTGCGTGCCGCACTCGAATTTGAAATGTGAATGCGCACACAAACAATCCCGGGCTCGGGTACGTTAATTCTAAATTAAAGAATTTTCCGTTGCGTCGTAATTAAATGATTACGATTCTCAATATACCCAGCATTTGCGTACACAGAACCTGTTAAAGCCCTGGATGACTGCAACCAAAGTATATTGATTGTCGTAAGTATTAGCGGTGCAAGTCTCAGGTTAAGACCAAATACACCTACCCTGATTTCGGACTTCCATAGACACATAGTCATACTACCAATGGAATTCTGAGGGGGTCTATCCAGAGCGAAGCTGTTTCCCGTACCATGGGTAAAACACAACTTCCTATTACACTTGCATGAGTATCCTATACCCAAATATATGAGAACTATGTCGTTGTGCATTCACAACGCGCACAAGTGCAATACTAGTCTTTTACGTATTTATCGATGTCCAATCTCGATAATACTCTGACTAAGGATATTTAATAATTTATCCTTCGTCGACTGATACTGTCTCATATCATTCTCCGTCCAGGAACAAATCATAGGGACCTCCTATCATTTATACATCTAGGTGATCTAATCACAAATGATAAGAGTGCAATCTCCTTTGTCACATAGTTAATTTGTACAACAACACCATGATCGGTACAAATAGTGACGCTATGGGTCATAATTGTCCTACAATCTCCCACTTGGCCTATAGCCAGTCACTCGAGTGTCTTACACCCGAACTATGTACGGTTGGCCCAAACTGCTGAGAAATGCTTTCGTCAGTGGATTTGCATGATTATCATCGGATGCGATTTATTCGATCATCACATCGCCACGATGTAAGATCCGAACGAATCAAATGAATATCGAAGTATATATCTGGATCGTTGGTGAGACCATTAATTCTTTAGCCTGTGCTCAAGCCTAGCTCAGCTGCTAACAGAATTATATCTAATCTAATAAGATTTTGTTATCGACCCAAATGGCTTCTATTGCTGCCTCAGCTGCAGCAATAACCTGCATTTGTTGTTTATTCGGTAACAGTATCTTGCTTGGAAGATTTCCAGCTCACTGTTCCGTTATTCAAACTGTATAGTACCGTTTGCGACTTATAGTCGTCTTTATCGGTTAGGAAACTTGCAACAGTGATCCCAGTCACTTCAAGTTCTCCATCTCCATAATTTAAGACAGCATCATTAGTTCTCTAAGATACTAACAGATGTTCTTAACATCAATCCATTGACTATCACTTGGATTGGCCCGATTGTGACTACATATGCTCAAAGCGTATGAGACACCAAGTCTCGTACATTTTTCAATGTACGATTTCTCGGAGAGTTTTCTCGAAAGCCAAGCTTTCACCGATTATTTTATGGGAATATCATTTCCAAGAAATGACATATTATCATTATTTTATAGGACATTATTGTCAGTGCGCTCCCACTAACCCTCTTATATACACAAGAATCCTTTTCGTTTTGAATTAAATCATAAACTATTATGATCACATCAAAACGATAATTCCAAGAACCTAATGCTTGCTTCAATCCAAACATGGATCGAGTAACCTGCAAACCTTGTTTGCTAGTTTTTGTACGACAAAACCGTCAGGATGTTATAAACATCCTCCAAAAGGTTTCCTTTTCAGGAAAGCGATTTTCCCGTTAAGCTGACATATTTCACAAATGAAATATGCATTTTTAGCAAGCCTTTTCCAAATGGATTTACCGTGGCAACAGGTAAAAGGTTGAATCGTAATCAACACAATGTTGATAACGATACCTTTCCACTACAAGCCTAGCTTAGTACGTTGGTTTGTTGCCTTCCATGTATGTCTTCCTTGAAGACTTATACAGTACCAATAGGCACAATGCCTTGCGGTACATCAACTAGTATCCAAACTTGTTGATATACATGGAATCCATTTCGGATCATATGGCACTTTGCCATAATAGGGATTCGATACCTTGTATCACTTCCTCATACGTAGTCAGTTGGTATACCTCAATAAGATAGACATCTTTATGAGGTGAGATTAGAAACCCATACCCCAGGTTGTTTTCTGACTCTCTCTGACTTACGTGGTTCTTGTGTATTCGAAGATTACTGGTAATAGTTTCATCCTTGTTGAACTATTTATGTTCCATTAAGATTCGGTGCCTAGGATAGTATTACTCCGATTTTCATCGAGTTTTACTATCCTCCCACTTACCACTGCATATCGATATTCCTCTTAGGAAAACCGCATGGTGAGCAACAATCTTATTGTTCTCTCGTGAGTTGTATAAGTACTATACTTTGGTATCCCTAGGATAACCTACAATTGGCACTTATCTAATTTGGGTTTTAGTTTGGTATCATCCAAACGTATGCCTAGCATCCCAAATATTCAGGAATGAGAAACCTAGTTTCTTTTCTGTTCATATCTAATACGATATCTGTCAAACAGATTTTAATGGAACCTTATTCTAAATAAGTTCTTGCACTGTTTAAAGCTTATCCGTTGAAGGAAATGGTAGCTCAGAGCGACTCTTGATTAACCTTTATCATGTCCAAAAAAATTCGGTTACTCAGTTCGGACACACCGTCAAACTGACGTGTTCCGGGAGGAGTCCTCATTTTGAAAGAATACTTTACTCTTTCAAGTATATAAGAAACTTATTGCTTAAGTATTTTCCATTACGGTCTCACCGTGACGGTTTAATACTTTAGCCGATCTGTTTATCTATTTCGTGTCGAAACACTAAAAGATTCCGATTTGTGTTCTTCAAAAGAAACACATAACCATAACGCGATGCCACATCCGTAAAGGTCATGAAATATTCATATCCACTTCTAGCCTAGCTAGACATGGGCCCACTTGCTTCACTATGAACTAGGGCTGACAGATCGGTGGCATTTACACTTTTACCAAGTAAATAGTGTTTTAGGCGCTTTCCCTAATAAACTAGATTCGTAGACTTCATTTGAATAGAATCAAATTTGTCCTAGTACCCACTCTTCGAAAGTGTGGATATACAAGTCTTGTTTTAGTTGTGTCCCAGACAACAATGCCATAAATTAGTTTCTCCTGATCAAATCAGTTTGAGCTGTTTATTTGTCATGTTATATATTTGAGATTTATTTATATTCAAAATATAAATTCTGTTATTCACATCCAATGTGTTTATCTCAATATCATCTTTATATAATGAAACACTTTAGTATTCTAGAATATAAAGGTAAACCGCAACGGATTAAACACTGATATAAAGAAAATGTTCCTAGTCAAACTAGTTACATTATAACATTTTCCTAATTTAAGTACACACCTGAGGTAGTTCCTAAAGTTAGGTATCTACGGTTAAAACAGCGACTTTCGTCCCGTTTCCAAATCGCAGATAATCTCTATTGAGGTCAGTATCCTGTTCAAAACAGATTCTGAACATCAATAAATATATTTATGTACCACACTAAGTATTTAAAATCCAATTTCAATACTAGTAGTGAACATAATCTTGACAAACATATTTGAAGTCTGAGCCTTGCTCGTCTTCAATTCCTTCAAGTCTGCTTTGTCCAAACGGCAGTCACGCTTCCGCGATCCCGTTTGCCACAATTTAAGCAGACATTTTGGGATATGTCATTTATCTTTCTAGAAGATTATAATGATTTTGCCTTTGCCTGTTTCAATACTCCAGAAGCCTATGGCCAAGCCTTGGCCTTCTAGAATATCGAAGTAAGGTGCGCCTTGTGCTACTTGCCTAATCAAACTTTGACTTTGTCTCTTGAGAATAGTCATTAACTCTCCAAGAGTTATTATTGCAATTTTAGTACTTCTAAGATCTAATTATAGATCTATGAAAATCCTTCAATTTCATTTCATACTTTAAGGATCTAATCCTTAGTTCTGATTCAGAAATTAAGGAGTCTACTGCGGTAAGTATAATGGATTAAGCACTAAAGTTATCATCACATAATCTTCCAAAGATTATGCTCTACTATTTGCTTAACTCCGGGTTTAGGCATAATATGTGTATTTTATCAAATAAAGTAACTTATATTTTCCAGGACCATCCTGAAATTTATTCCCAATTTGAAAAATTAAACTATTTAAATACATTTTCCCTAGGATTATGTTTTTAATGTCAATCTTTCAATTATATTTTGATCTTAATAGTCCAACTATTTAATCAACAATTTAGTACTATTTATTATAATGATTACAATAGTCCAACTATTTAATCAACTATAATTTAATAGATTAAAATCAATTATATTGATTACTATAATCCAATTATAAAATCAACTATAAATGAATGTTTTTGAATATAGTCCAACTATTTATTAAAACAACAATTTAAATATTAGTCCAACTAACATTTAATTTATTTGACGAATGATATTTTTTTGAGCGCATATGGCAGTAATTAACGAATATTGCAAATTCAATTCTTGCCTCCCACTATTTTTCAGCGAGCCTCTAACCCTCTGTCGAGTACTCGGAAACCGTGTTTCCTAGTGGGCTGAGATCCCATTAAATATCACACAATCTTGACTTTGGCAAACAAATTGTATGATAATTAACTAGGTAGATCTCTAAGATCGATTGGATCCAATCCAATTCCTAGATCCGGTAGGGGGACATCCAAGTCCGAAACATATATCTTATATATGCCAATACATCCAATATATTACTAACCTTTTTCCTCTGAATCAACTAAGCCTTGGCTTTGGCACAACAAACTTAGTGATCCAGTTAAGCGCGACCCATTGACCATGGAAAGCTTCGTAATCAATTCGATGGACAAGAAGTGGTCTTGACTTTGGCCAACAAACCACAACTTGGACAAGACACCAATATGGAACAAAGCCTTCGTGATTCAAACACATCCTCGACGGACAAAGGCCTTGACTTTGGCCAACAAGCCAATGCCAGTCTCGGATCTTGAGTGAGAATCACTCAATGGAAGGAAAAACACTTAATATTTTGCGAGGGTTTTTCGAGTGCAAATTGGCAACCAATTTATATCTTTGTTAAGGTCTCATCATCATACACCCTTAAAAATGCATTCTAAACACATAATAAAGTGCGTATATTAAATAAATTGATATGCGGATGGATACTTTACATAATGATCCTAGATCTAATCTCTCATTTCTCTCTCCCTCCTCCCGCTAGCACATGTATTACTTCTACTCGTTACACTACACTTCTAAAGAAACCTCATTTACATTGAGGGGAATATGAGAAGAGAATACAAATAAGGAGGTGATAGGCTGGACACGCAGGTCCAATTAATAAATCAAATTTATTACAACAATTTCTAAAATGCCCCACCCATCTAATAACCATCCGATATACATTATTCATGCATCGCAACGATGTATTCACACAAGCATGTTATCAGTCAATCTAATCAAATTAATTAATCTGATAATTAGTGATCATCCAATGTTCAAACAACGATTTGATTTTGTGCGAGTCAAACTCGTTTTGCGAATAAGTACTCAAAGTATATATTCTCGAATTAATTAAACTACATCATTAAACCCAATTAATATGCATTCAATTCTAATTCGCTATTTAATTCCAAATTAAATACTACACTTTAATAATAAACATTTTACGACTTAAATTTCAAATTTAATCGCTACGGGTCTCAAAGCCCGATTAACGTCCAACGTTAATTTAATTAAAGTCCAATGGGCTTTTAATTAATTTCTTAAGGCGTGGACTTTTGGTCAACTCGGGTCAAACCGAATAACCAAAATCCAATCCGGGAGTTACCCCATAAGCCCATAAATCAATTTTGGCCCATTAGGCCCAATTAAACTTTAAAGGTCCATTAAGTCGCATTTGGGCTTTATGGATGCGGTTTTGGGCTCAATTGGATCCAACCAATTTTGCGTAAACCCAACTTTGTACAACAAAGCCCAATAAGCCCATTTACAACATTAAAGCCCAAATCCAATTTTAAGGCCTAATAATTAAATACAAAATATCCAATTTCACATTTAATTAACCTAAAGTGTATATCATGATTAATCACCCAAATTAACATTTCTAAAACATCAATTTATACAATTAATCATGCTCATTTACATCAATTAGTGTCCAACACATTTTGATCAAAATCAAACCAATTTACATGCATATAGTCTCGGCCAAGGGGAAATTTTATGCCCAAATCAATTCAATCCAATTAAATTCAATTCACATTAATCAATATCCCCAATGATTTCCAACACATCCAATGAATCAAAAAATCAAAATCCAAGACAATTAGGGCAAGGGTGACATTCGGCCAAGCTAAGTCAATTGGGGAAAATTTATCCAATTCAAAATTCATCAAATTGACAATGTATAACACCATGTTATCATCAATTAAGCATACTCAAACATCCAATTTCATTCATCCATATGCTCAAATCAATTTTACCCAAATTTTAAGCCCTAAACTTTTTCATGCTCAAACCTTGCTCTATATGCCATTGTTGGTTTCTATTAAGGTCCCAAGATCAATAATAAGCATGAAATATGTGTGAATAACAACGACGAAGTTGCGGAATACTTACATCGAGCGGTTGAGCGATGCGGAAGGCAACAAAACTTCAAATTCTGCTCGGCAGTGGACTGCTCACAGGTCACAGATTCGGCCTCCTCCATTGTTGGTTTTTGAGCTCCTTCGTCAAGCTCCAAGCTTTGTCGAACGATTCCCGGCTCATTGGTAGACTTCCCTATCACCTTCGCATGTCTCTCAGAGTGCTAGCTCTTGTGATTTTTGCCACAAAAACCACACACTCTTGCTCCCCAACTCACGGTTTTGACAGAAAACCAGTGAGCATTTTTGCCCCTCCATGGGCGTGAATGATGAAGAGAGAAAGAGATGAGAGAGTTGTGTTTGGTTGGAAGAAAAGTGTATCTAATACACAACAATTAATTTCCAAAATTAATTACACCTTTTCTCTTTCCAAAAGTCAAGACT
Organism: Zanthoxylum bungeanum; assembly: GCA_019454045.1. Lineage (NCBI taxonomy): Eukaryota > Viridiplantae > Streptophyta > Magnoliopsida > Sapindales > Rutaceae > Zanthoxylum > Zanthoxylum bungeanum. The sequence goes on from SKCR01000098.1 coordinate 278,333, forward strand.
TTAAGGCTCCAACCACCAACATCAATCCATCAATCAGTGAATAGTGACTGGCGTCAATCACTCAAAGTGAAAGACATCCATCACTTGATTGACGAATGATGTGACGCTAGATGCGACTAGCGATTTGACGCTTGATTTGACTTGCGTGCCGCACTCGAATTTGAAATGTGAATGCGCACGTAAACAATCCCGGGCTCGGGTTCGTTAATTCTAAATTAACGAATTTTCCATTGCGTCGTAATTAAATGATTATTCCAAATATCATGTTCTACTATTCGCTCAACTCCGGGCTTAGGCTCGAGATGTTATTCTATCAAATAGATTAACTTCTCAGTTTTCAGGACTGTCCTGAAGTTTTATTCCCAATTTGAAAAATTAAAGTCGTTTAAAAACATTTTCACCCAGGATTATGTTTTAAACACTAATCTTTCAATTATCTTGATTCTAATAGTCCAACTATTTAATCAACAATTTTAGGTACTATTCATTATAATGGTTACTATTGTCCAACTATATAATCAACTATAATTTAATTGGTTAAATTCAATTATATTGATTACTATAATCCAATTATAAAATTAACTATTAATTGAAATAGTTTGAATACAGTCCAACTGTTCAATTTAAAACAACGATTAAATATTAGTCCAACTAATATATTAATTATTTGACGAAAAATTTGTAATGAGCGCGTATGGCAAGTAATTAAACGAATATTGCAAATTTAATACTTGCCTCCCACTATGTTTCGGCGAGCCTCTAACCCTCTGTTGAGTACTTGGGAAACCTTATTTCCTAGTGGGCTAGGATCCCATTAAATAACACACAATCTTGACTTTGGCCAACAAATTGTATGATAATTAACTAGGTAGATCTCTAAGATCAATTGGATCCCATCCAATTCCTAGATCCAGTAGGTGGACATCCAAGTCCGAAACATATATCCTATATATGCCAATATATCCAATATATTGCCTAACCTTTTTCCTCTGAATCAACTAAGCCTTGGCTTTGGCACAACAAACTTAGTGATCCCAGTTAAGCGGAACCCATTGACCTTGGAAAGCTTCGTAATCAATGTCGATGGACAAGAAGTGATCTTGACTTTGGCCAACAATCACAACTTGGACAAGACACCGATATGGAACAAAGCCTTCATGATTCAAACACATCCGCGATGGACAAAGGTCTTGACTTTGGCCAACAAACCAGTGCCAGTCTTGGATCTTGAGAAAGAATACTCAATGGAAGGAAAAACGCTTAATATGTAGTGAGGGTTTTTCGCGTGTAATTGGCAACCAATTAATTATCTTTGTTAAGGTCTCATCATCATACACCCTTAAACATGCATTCTAAACACATAATAAGGCGCGTAAATAAATATAATAATGATATGCAGATGGATACTTAAACACATTGTTCCTAGAACCAATCTCTCTCTTTCCTCTCTCCCCTAGCACAAGTATTACTTCTACCCGATTACATAACACTTCTAAAGAAACATCATTTACATTGAGGGGAATGGGTGAGAAGAGAATTAGAAATGTGAAGAGGTAATAGGGTGGACACACAGGTTCAATTTAATAAATTCTAAATTTATTACAACAATTTCCAAAATGCCCTCACCCATCTAATATCCATCTGATATACATTATTCATACATCGCATCCATGTATTCACACAAGCATGTTATCAATCAATCTAATCCAATTAATTAATCTGAAAATTAATGACCATCCAATGTTCAAACAACGATTTGATTTTGCGCTAGTCCGACTCGTTTTGCGAATAAGTACTCAAAGTACGAATTATTGAATTAAATTAAACTACAACATTAAATCCAATTTAATTTGCATTTAATACTAATTCATCATTTAATTCCAAATTAAATATTTACACTTTTTAATGTACCTTTTCTACTTAGATTCCAAATCTAATCGTTACGGGTCTCAAAGCCCAATAACATCCAATGTCAATTTAATTAAAGTCCAATGGGCTTTCAATTAATTCTTAAGGCATGGACTTTTGGTCAATATGGGTCAAACCCAAATACCAAAGCCCATTTAAGGAATCACCCTTATTTGCAAGAAACCAATTTAGGCCCATTAGGCCCAATTAAAATTAAAGGTCCATTAAGTCATAATTGGACTTTATGGATATGGTTTTGGGCCCAATTGGATCCAACCAATTAGCCTAAACCAAACTTGGCCCAACCAAGCCCATTAAGCCCAATTACAACTTTACAAGCCCAATTCTAAATTTTGGCCCAATTAATTAAATTACAGAAATTCCAAATTTCATAATTTAATTAACCTAAAGTGTATGCCATAATTAATTAACCAAATTAACATTTCCAAAATACTATTCACTCAATTAATTATGCTCATTATCATCAACACATGTCCAACACATTTGAATCAAAAATCACATCATTTTCATGCTTCAATGTCACGGTATTATGGGGATTTCTTTGTCCGATTCGATTTTAATCCAATTAAATCCTAAATCAACATTACCCAATTGATTTCAACTCATCCAATGATCAAAATCAAAAAAAATACCATGACTTTAGGGCAAGCATAAAATTCGGCCAAGCCTAAATTTTGGGAAAAAATTGATCCAATCAACTTTTCATGAAATTGATCATATACAACTTCAATACAACATCATTCAAGCATGCTCAATCAATTAATTTTATCAAATCATGCTCAAATTGATTTTACCCTAATTTTACCCTAATTTGTTTCATGCTCAAAATGGCTCTGATACCATTGTTGGGTTTCTATTAAGTTCCAAGGATCAATTCAAGCAATGAAATCATGTGTGAATACTCAAACAAAGTATGGCGGAATCATACTTACATTGATCGGATTTTGATGCGATGAACACAAAATCATTTTGCTCCTCATAGAAGCTCTCGGTAGTGGATTGTCTTGGACTCCTTGAGTTTTTGGTCACCACCAATTTTTGTGCTCCTCCATTTTCGGTCAAGCTCCATGGATGAATCTCGAAGCTCCAAACTTTGTGTGGTGATTCCATGCTCATGAGTTAGTTCCCTATCACCTTAGGATGACCCTTCATGTGCTAGCATAGGAAAAATTACCACAAATTTTCCTTTCCACTTGTTCTTGCTCACGGTTTTGGCAAGCCAAAAGGGAGAAAGAATTGGCCCTAGGCCGAGAAGATGAGGGAGAAGAAGAGAAGTTTTGATGGTTGGTTTGTGTATCTAATACACTTAAATTGATTTTCCAAAAAAAAAATAATAAACATATACCAAAATTTTGTAAAAGTCTTTCAAAAAGTGAACAAAAATTTGGAGCCAAAATGGCCATAAATGCCATCAACCACTCATGTCACTATTCACATCAATCAATGATGACACGCATCACTTCACTCAAAGTGATGTGACTTCCATCACGTGATTGACTAGTGATTTGAAGCTAGATGTGACTTGTGGGCCGCACTTGATTCGCAATGCGAGTGCACCCGCAAACACTCTCGGGCTCGGGTTCGCTAATTCCGAATTAACGAATTTTCCATTGCGACGAAATTAAATCTAATTTAATTAAATAACTTTGCCTAGCAAAATTACTATTCACGTCACTTGCGAATTAATTTTAAATTAACTCGTTTGCCCGAATTAACATCTAATTTCAATTCAGGGTCGAAATCCAATTTCGTATAAAATATCGAATATATTATTTTATCGATTAATTCCAAATTAATCGTTCTCTCTCTTTAATTAATATTTTATCCCAGATAAAATAACTCTGTAATTAATCCCAGATTAATTTTCTCTCTCTTATAATTAATCCCAGATTAATAAAGTGCGAGTCATACGTCATCGTTGAATCTTCGGGAAGCGACCCATTAGATCCCCAGATATGTTGGCAGTAAATCCGGTCGATGGACTATCCGAACACATACGTACCTAGTACTACATTTATACCGATTTACAAGACATGGTTGGCTTCTAGCAAAGCACCGTGCCTACCCAATTCTCCAGAAATATTCTTACTGTAATATGTGATCTATATCAGGCGTAGTATACGTAGTATTGCGTATTTCGATCTAGCATCGGATGTCACGTGCAAGGCCTGGGGCTTGAATCGTGTCTGCCCCGTACGAAGCACATATCGGATCTCTGGTAACTAGTCTCTATAATCAGATAAACATGACCTAGTCATAATATCCCGATGGCTGCACATATAAGAGCACCAGTTCCGTATCCTACGTGATCATCATCTCCACTATGACTAGAGTGATACTTCCATCTCGACATCACACCCAAAACACTACGATTCTCAATATACCCAGAAGAGGCGTACACAGAACCGGTTAAAGCCCTGGACGACCAAAACCAAAGTATATTAATTGTCGCAAGTATAAGCGGTGCAAGTCTCAGGTTAAGACCAAATACACCTACCATGATTCGGACTTCCATAGACACATGGTCATACTACCAATGGAATTCCGAGGGGTCTATCCAGAGCGAAGTTGTTTCCCGTACCATCGGTAAACACAACCTCCTATTACATTTGCATGAGTATCCTATACCCAAATATATGAGAACTATACCGTTATGCTCCCACAACGCGTATAAGGACCTTCTATCATTTATACATCTTGGTAATCTAATTACAAATGATAAAAGGGCAATTTCCTTTGTCACATAGTTAATTTGTACAACAACACCATGATCTGTACAAATAGTGATGCTATGGGCCATAACTGTCCAACAAGACCACCGTCAATAGGAATCTCCTCGAGTCGAGTAGCATATGTGATCCTTAGAGTATACTATAACATTGATTTTGTGTGAGATCCTCCATACTTAGATGTCATGTATGTCATAGACCTTTCATGGTATGACCGCTAGATGTTCGTTGGGTGTGGACTGATGCACTCGTTAATCAAGTGCGTATCAAGATAGGATCCGTCGGCCTGTATGTGTATCATAAGGGGTTTAGGTATCCATGTGAATAAGTAATGATTCTTAGGACTTTGGCTAAAACTGATCACCTAGGGTGGAGGTAAGGCCTTTTCTCACTAGTCTCAGCCCTCGTTGCTTGGATTGTTATATGATTTAACATAGCACTGATTAGAGTCTGTAGTTGTTCCGGTAGTTTGTTCACTGTGTTTTCAAGTTGGTCAATTCGAGAATTCTCGTTGTTGGCCATTTTTGTGCTACTTGCGATCGAGTTCTTAATATTCCTTCCTCCCTAACCCAATACTCCACTATGATGGCTATAATCACGAAAGTTAGCATAATGTGTGAATGAATGAATGAATGAATGCATGTATGCATGAAATGCAGGGTTCGTTCACACAACATTCTTCCAACCTTATTTCTCTCACACACGTAGTGAGCCAATATTTGCCCTAGATTTGGCTTCTTTTATGCACCAAGAGGCTTAAGTGGTAAACCTTGGCTACCTCAGTTCCACATCATCGTTGAAAGACAAATGAACCCCATTTAAAAAATAATTAAGCCTAATATGAAAGCGATGATAAAACAGGATAGATAACAAACAAAGTAAACTCAGCTAGATGTATTATGTATCCGGCCGGATATATATTATCTCTTCATGTCCGGACAAACTTGCAGGGAGTCAGGCCGAACTTATTGCACAATCAGGAGATTTACAAAAGCGGGACTATAACCATACACATCCAAAGAAGAATTATAATAATATTAGAAATAAAGGAATCGATAAGATAATAACGACATGCATACATCTAATCATGTTTCGTCGGCCTAGTCTCGTGGAGACCTAGCCAGCTGATCGGTGAAATCACTCACGTAACGCAAGTGCACGTATCGTTCAAGTAGTATAAAATGTATCGATCCCACGAGGACTTAATACCTAAGCTATTAATTTATGAAGCCAAATGTTTACAAGTATCTAATGGATTGGTTGGTGATTTTAAACTAAAATAAGTAAATAAAACAGTGCGAATGTAAGTGAAAGGAAAATTCAATATTATAAAACTATCCAGGGTTGTGAATTCTTCCAATATCTTTTAAAGATGAAGTGGTTATCTCATGTTTATGCAATATATCAGTTTATTAACCTGGAATATGAAATTATGCAAAAGCCTATGTCGATGGTCAGATGCAAACACCCAAATAACCCAATTAATCATATGTTTATGTTAACCAAGTTACCTGAATTCATTAAGACTAAGTTCCAATTATGGCTACCCCTGCCAGACAGGTATATGTCTATCCTGTAAGGAAATCTATTAAGGGGTATCTAATCCCTAAGGGAGATCGTGGGCTATTAAGTATAAGGCTGAAACCTAAAATCCATTCATCTAATTCATTTTAAGTTTACCACATCAATCTTATTAATGGCCAGTTAACGAGAAGCATTAAACTTAAGACTTAATAAATAAACCTTTCTATTACCCAAGACACAAAATAACCTCTTATAAACCAGTGATATTGGAATTCATCACAACCCTAGATAAGGGATTTAGTTACCACACATATCTAGGACTCGTAAAGACATAAATAAAGAAAATGACATAAAGTAAAGCTTGGAAATTAAAAAGATAAAATAAACAATAAAGAAAATATCGGGGGTTAGAGGATCCACTTTTATTACTTATAATTTAGATATCTCCCTTATTATAATATATAAACTTTGCATGACATTACCAACCGACCATATAGGCGGTATCTTGATTAAGTCAGATTTATGATTAATTCCAACCGACCATAAAGGTGGTATCTAATTTAGTCAGATTAAAATCAATTTACTTAAGTCCAACTGACCATAAAGGCGGTATCCCATTAAGTCAGGTTAAATAGTTTATATATTATAATTAAGGGAGATTAATCTAAATATTAGTAATAAAAACTTTACATTTCACCCCAGCAGATGGTAGTTACCTCCTCATACTGAAAAAGTAAAATAAAGACTGAAAAATAAAATAAACAAAGAACTATTGCGTAAAATAAAAAATTAAATACAGAAAATTGTAAATAAACAAACAATATACAATCTTCTTAGTATTCTTAAGGAAATTCCCAGAAGAATGTATGAATTTTCCTTCTGATTCTAGCATGAATTTTTAAGAAAACTTTTGCCCCGCGTGTCGCGAAGCACCGTTGATTCGACGAGATCTTAAAACGTGTCTTTCAGAAAATTAATTGGCTTGGCATCGTAATGCATAATGACTTGCGCATCGCGACGCTGATGTCAGCAAAGATGTGGATTGTCGGCAACATAGGATGATGACATGTGTTCGGCGCATGTTAGTAAAATTATTGTGATGTTGACACATGGCAGGCGCATGTTAGCAAGTGCGCATGATAGCAAGTTTCTCTGATTTTGACATGTGTCGGCGTATTTTAGCAAACGGTGCATTTTAGCAGGAAATTTATATTTTTGCCCTTTTTGTCAGTTTTCGATGTTTTAGCCCTGATTTGATTCCAGAGAGTCTTGTTGTTTTATTTTTCTATAAAATAACACAAAACACATCAAAATATTCACAAAAGTCAAGAAACTATATAAAATATTAAGTAAAATAAATGGTAAATATTGATATATTTACCACTTATCACACCCCCAAACCTAACATTTTGCTAGTCCTTGAGCAAAACAACAAAATAAAATGCAATAAACAACTTTAAAATAAAATTAAACTAAGCCACTTTCGTAGGGATCACGGCTGCACTTAGCGTATGCAAGAAGCCTTTAAACCCCTAGGTGTCCCTAGTGGACGAGTTGTAGTCTCGTGAGGGCTTACAGCAACGATACCCACAAACGTGAATCTAATGCCCACAAAAGCAAAAGGATAAAAGAAAAAAGAATAAACAAGTTAGTGACTAAACAAGTAAATTCTCCTATTATTTTTATCATTCTCCATATACACAACCAACAAAGTATTAATCAACTCATTGTGCCCACAAAATTCATAAGTGTAGTTGAAAAGAAAGTAATATTTTTGTCCTAAATTTATATCAGAATTCACACCTTTTTAGCAATGAATTTTTTTTTTCTTTGATTTTTTTTATTTATTTATTTACAATATCTTCAATCCATGTAGCGAGCTTTGGGCCAGTGACTCCCAAGCCATTTGGCTTTAGGGAACTAGGTGTTAAGACACCCTTACAGACTTAATTACTCGGATTTCAAATATCTTTCTTTCTTTTTTTTTCTTATAACATCTTCAATCCATTTAGTGACTTTGGACTAGTGACTCCCAAACCAGATGGTTTTAGGGCACTAAGTGTTAAAATACCCCTACGGACTTAATTACTCGGATCTTAGATTTTTTTTTATTTCATCGCTTTTTAGATGTTTCCTCCAATTAAACTAGAGCACTGGATATTACAAACTTTTCACTTACAGCTCATGTCCGTATGTTACTATGTATGTTGATAATATCTATCAACTAAGCATGTGAAGATCCAATTTAATCAATATTATGGAGAATTCACAAATTAAATAATTTAAAAGGAAATAAACAAAAATTAACTTGTTACGAAATAGGTTGAGATACGTTTCAAGAGTGGAAATTCCTTACACAGCTATCTCATACCAATTTCACCTGATTAGTCAAGTTAAAAACACAAAAACAAATTTTTTTTTTATTTATAAAATTTTTTAATTTTTTGAATTTTTTGAAAATTTTTGACTAAAAACCACGCAAAAACAACACAATGGAAAAATAAAAATAAGATATTAATCAACTATTCCCCTCCCCCAAACCTAATTGAGAAATTGTCCCCAATGTCTAAAAAGTAGAAGAAGAGTTTAGAAATAGTACCTTGTTAGTTGAAATTCTACATCTAAAAAGAAAATTAAAGGTTAAGATCCAGATTTATCCGACGCTTCTTACCACGATCATTATCGGACCAGTTTATCTTGGAAAGGATATGGTCAATTTATGGTTCAAAGGCTAAGATTTGGTCAATTAAATCATGGCAGTTCTACCAGTGAAGAGGATTTCTTTTACAGGTTTTGACACGAACTCATTTCTCCGGGCATCATCAAGAAACACAAAAAGAAAATCATAAAATTCATCGGCATTAAACAGTCCAATTGGTTCTGGTATATATTCACGTTCGCCCAAGATAGTATTGTAAAAATTTCCTCCATCGTGCCCAGGCCACCTAGCAAAACAATAAAAGCATCAGCACGATTAATCATTTCTACCAGTCATTCAGACATATCTGGTACGATAAGTTCCTCTCCGTTTGATGGTCCTATAAGATTCGCCTCCGCCAAAGGTTTTAGGATGATTCCCAAGACGTGACTGCATTTTTCTCGTACAGCCGTTGAAGTGATCCCCATTAGTCCAAGATTGCTACCGCCATATACTAGGTGCATATTCCTCTCAGCTATGACTCTACCCAATTTCTGTGCTGCTTCAACAAATTCTGGTTTAGAACCAACACTAGTACCGTAAAATACACAGATATTTACAACTCGTCTTCTTGAAGTTGCTTCCATTTTTTTAATTTTATTTTTCAACTCTGGATGTCTTCATGAGTGCAATGATGAGCTGGATTTATAGAACCTGAAAAAGGGTGAGTAATAATAGCACTAGTACCTGCCAAATGAAAATTATTAGCTAAACAGTAAAATAAATCGTGAAAGTCAAAAAGTCTGGATCCAGTCGGAGAAAATAAAAGAAAATAACAAAACAAATCACAATTATTAGATAAATACAAAGAGATAATAATATTTACAAGAAGTAAAGGCTTGAACGACGTCTATGCGTCAGGGATAAGCTTCACATCCAATTTTCTGATAAATTGGCAAACAAGGTCTTTTAGAGTCAGATTCCCAAGACTTAATGTTGTCTTTCTTTTCAAAATTGTGTATATAACATGTGAATTGCGTGATGCACATATCCACTAGGATGCGTCTCAAGAGTCAATGATATGTTATCTAAATACTCCTTACTCAAGCCATCCCTAATGAATTTAATTTTATCTTCACGGTTATCAGACACCATTCCTAAAGAACGACAACGAGTATTACATGTCATGCGTGCACATTTATAGCAATCACACCTTCTTTTAGCTCTTCAATTTTTAGCATAGGTGCTTTTTCCTAAACGAGGAAGATATTAAATACAAGAGTCAGGAGACTCACCTGGCAATCAGACCCGTGCTTCAATTAACCAACGAATGTCATTAGGAATACCTTTGATCATCAGAAGTCTCATTCGTTCCATGCGAGATTTGTAGACTTTCATCAGAGAGTTTTGAGGGAGAGAAGGAAATGACTTGTGAAGATTTACGAGAACTTCTTCCATCCTGAAATGTGAAAAAAATAAAACATATAAAAATAAAACACACCAAATCTTAATAAATACACAAATTGCATGGGTTGCCTCCTAGCTAGAGCTAAGTTTAACATCGTCAGCTAGACATGACTGCCCAAACGTAAGGCTGGATCTAAAAGTGTGACACTTTTTTATGTCGCTCAAATGTTTCTCCCCAGTAGTGCTTGACACGCTGGCTGTTAACTTTGAATATATCGTTGGTTTTGGGATCAAGTAACTCAACAGCTCCATTTGGTAAAACTTGAGTAATCACAAATGGACCTGACCACCTTGATTTCAGCTTTCTAGGGAAAAGTTTCAACCTTGAATTGTATAACAACATCTGCTGCCTTGGTTCCAGTTATCTGTGCACTATTTTTCGATCATGTCATTTCTTGGTCTTTTCTTTGTATAGTCCGGTGTTCTCATAAGCCTATAGGCAAAATTCCTCCAATTCATCGAGTTGGTGGAACTGTTTCTCTCATGCTGCTTGTGGATCAAGATTTAACTTTTTCAGTGCCCAGTACGATTTGTGTTCAAGCTCCACTGGGAGATGGCATGCTTTCCAAAACATCATTCGATATGGGGACATACCAATGGGTGTCTTGTAAGCTGTCTGATAGGCCCATAATGTGTCATCTAGTTTTGTAGACCAGACTCTCCTTGTTGATCCAATGGTTCTCTTCAAGATTCTTTTGATCTCCCTGTTTGAAACTTCAACTTGTCTATTTGACTACGGATAATAGGCAGTGGGAACTTTATGAGTAACTCCGTATTTGGGTAGGAGTGCATCGAAGTATCTGCTACAGAAATGTGTCCCACCATCAATGATAATTGCCCGATGTGTTCCGAAGTGAGTGAAAATATTCTTTTTAAGGAATTTTATCACCACTTTTGAATCATTTGATGGCAGTGCTATTACTTCAACCCATTTGGAGACGTAGTCTATTGCAACTAGTTTGTACAGGTTTCCGAATGAAGGAACAAAGGGCCCCATAAAATCAATTCCCCATACATCAAATATCTCCACTTTCAGAATATTTTGCAGAGGTCCTTCATTTCTCCTCGAAATATTTCCCGCTCTCTGGCACATGTCACATTGAGGAGAAAATAAGTAAGCATCTTTGAACATAATGGGCCAGAACAAACCTGATTGTAGGACTTTGGCTGCAGTTTTATTTCCACTGAAGTGTCCGCCATATGATGATGAATGACAATGCTGCAAGACACTATTGACTTCTTCCTGTGGAACACAACGTCTCAGTAATTGATCAGCATAACGTTTGAATAGGTACGGTTCATCCCAGACATAGTGCTTGACTTTTTTGAAGAATTTCTTCTGTTGCTGATGAGTCCATTCCAACGGCCATTTTCCCGATACTATGTAGTTTAAATAGTCAGCATACTAAGGGACATCCTTTTGTTTAATGGCAAACAACTATTCATCTGGAAAATTTCCTTTGATTGTCAGTTCATTGCAAGCTATTTCTCCATTCTTGAGCCTTGATAAGTGATCTGCCACTTGGTTTTCTGTCTTTTTCCTGTCTCGGATCTCCACATCAAATTCTTGCAGCAGAAGGACCTAATGGATCAATCTAGGTTTGGTATCTTTCTTCATGATTAGGTATTTGATTGTTGAATGATCTGTGTAGACCACCACTTTGGGACCCAACAGATAACAGCGAAATTTATCAAAAGCAAACACAACTACGAGCAACTCTTTTTCAGTGGTTGTGTAGTTGAGTTGAGCTTCATTCAGAGTTCTGTTGGAGTTGTCCTAAAATTGCACCTACAGTAAAATCACTAGCATCACACATCACCTCAAATGGAAGGGTCTAGTCTGGTGCTACTATGATGAGGGCAAATACCACCTTCTGTTTCAAGATCTCAAAAGCTTCATGGCATTCTTTGGTGAAGTTGAAAGGAACATTTTTCTCCAGCAGATTGCACAGAGGTTTAGCAATCTTGGAGAAGTCTTTAATAAATCTCCTGTAAAATCTTGCAAGTCGGAGAAAACTTCAAATCCCTTTGACGGATGATGGTGGAGGTAGTTTTTCAATTGTATCGATCTTTGCTTTGTCTACCTTGATTCCCTTTTGTGAGATTCGATGTCCCAAAACGATGCTTTCCTACACCATGAAGTGGCATTTCTCATAGTTGAGTACCAGGTTGGTATTTTCGCATCTTTGTAACACTTTTTCCAAATTTTGCAAGTAATGGTCGAACGAGTCTCCAAACACAAAAAAATCATCCATGAAAACCTCCATACTTTGTTCCAGCATGTCTGAGAAGATGGTCATCATGCAACGTTGAAATGTGGCAGGAGCATTATATAGTCCAAATGGCATCCTGCGGAAAGCAAAAGTACCATACGGACATGTAAAAGTAGTTTTCTCTTGATCTTCTAGTGCGATGGTAATCTGATTGTACCCCGAGTATCTGTCCAGAAAATAATAGAACTTATATCCCGCCAATCTGTCTAGTATCTGGTCAATGAATGGTAAAGGGAAATGTTCTTTCCTTGTTGCTTTATTTAGCTTCCTATAGTCAATGCATACTCTCCATCCGATCATCATTCTTATTGGAATCAACTCGTTCTTTTCATTTGTGACTACAGTTATTCCTCCTTTCTTTGGCACACATTACATAGGACTCACCACGTGCTGTCAAAGATGAGGTAGATGATGTCGGCATCCAACCATTTGATAATTTATTTCTTCATGACCTCCTTCATGGTTGGATTTAGTCTCAATTGATGCTCTACTGTGGCTTTGTACTCGTCGTTCATCAAAATTTTGTGCATGCAAAATGATGGACTAATGCCTCAAATGTCTATTATAGTCCATCCAATGGCCTTCTTGTGTTCTCTTAACACTCTCAGCAATTTATCTTTATACTCCAATGTTAGTAACGAAGAAATAATCACAGGTAAATCATAAGAGTTTCCTAATAATGCATACCTCAGATGGTTCGGAAGTAGCTTCAGTTCCAGCTGTGGTGGTTTTTCAATCAATGCCTTGATTTGCTCTTTTT